>APFE030384150.1:2841-20739 GCA_000404065.3 Pinus taeda
AAAAAAAAAAAAAAAAGAGAAAAAGAGAAAAAAAAACAAAAAGAAAAAGAAGGAAGAAACATAAAAAAAAACAAGTTTAACCTCTAGAAAATGTTGCAGGTTGCAGGAACACAATGCAAAAAGGAGGCCTCTCAACAAAAGGAAAAGGGTCCCTACCAAGCTACCAGGCAACCTCACATGCACTCCCTCCATGAACACTCATTTTTTCCAAGGTTCGGACGCAATCTGGTCATGGTTTAACCTTCTACAGGAAGCTAGAGGACTTTCTACAGGAAGTTTTATATTTCTATAGGAAACATCCTATAGAGCATTTGGGTGGCCCATAATCGATTATGGAGAAGGATTTGAAGCTTGAAGTCCATTGAGGAGGAATGAAACCACTCTTTTCTTCCATCCTCCACTTGTTTCACCTCCTTTCACCACCATTGCCACCATCTGGTCGAATATACCTGCACAGTCATACCAGAACCCTGTTTTCTCAGATAAAAATTTGTTTTTTAAATGGAAAATAAAGCATGCAGAGGCTCACACACTTTACCTATCAAGGCGACCTCATGACCCTTCATCTGCGAACGCTACTTTGTCTATTTCAACATGCACCCTAGGAGGAGAAATGGCTATAGGATGTCCTACAGGAATCTTGTAGCAGATGATCTCGCTGGAGCACATACCATGGAGACACCAACAGCTCACGAAGTTGGTGCATGCAACATTCACCACCCGGAAATCAGGTCTCAAGGTCTCGTAGCCAGCAGCAGCCAATGGAAGAGGATCTCCAGCACCCATGCATGAAGCAGCAGCAAGAAGATCCATCATTCCTCGTCCCGAAACCTGAAAAACCCACGTCCACGGCCGCATAGGTAAGTGCCTAACCTTATTTTGTCAAATTACATAAGCTATACTCTAAATGTGCATGACTGTGAGAATGGACAGATTGAACAAGTCTGGTAGCCATTCAACTGGCCACCCACAGCTAGTTAGATGGCCTCGTAGGATCCGAATGGGCTTGGTTATGTCGAAAAGACGGGCAATTGACACGTGGGAAGTGTCCAGTCGGGGAGAAGCGGCAGTATGACAGAAATGGCGGTGATGAATGCAGAGGGAAGGATTCAGCGGTCAGGGACATGCCAAGAAATGATGTCTATGATGTCGGCCAACGGATCAGCAGGGACAGCTCACCCGCGTACCATGAATTCCACAGAAATTCAAAATCGGCCGGTCGAATAACTTATGATACACTTTTTGAGTCTTTGATCGGAGAATCCACAGTAAGAGAATTTTTACACCAACGTTTCGAATCCCAAATGGGATCCATCATCAGGGTTAAGAGAAAGATCACTGTTGTCATTTACACTCACAACCGTTTTGCAGCCCAGTACACATCCTCCTCCTTTGTAAGTTGTTAGCCTGAGTTCTCGGTCTGTTCCAACGTCCTGCTACCGCTCAGACTCGTCCAGAACCACCGTAACATCCTGTAGAAGCCGGGAATGATTTCTACAGGAAGCTGTGCTACAGGAAACCCAACATACGAAGAAGCTTGGACTGTTCATGTCGAGGGTGGCAATTCTCAGTGAGGTACACCTGAACATAACTTTCCCATGCAAAATAATTCAAAAGGTGGTGAATTCGACGTGTTGAAGGGGTAGAGAAAATGTAAATGCAAGTCTTTCTGTGAATCCAAAAGTTGTTTCCTTATCGTTGCATGAAATTGTCTTCGTGGTTCGCATGCAAGATTTTCTCCACGAGTCTTGAATTAAAATACCTCTTGTAGAAAAATTGAGACATTATCAAGGCTAACCGGTGGAAAAATTGTGAATTTTATATGACTGTGTGTGTGATGGAGATGTAGCTCTGCGCTCTGTTTAGAGAAATCCTGAAGTGCTCCTTCTGTACACGAGCAGTCAAGTTTCTAAATATGGGAATTGAAAGGAAGAAGCCTGCAGATACTATTTTTAACACTCTGAGAAGGAAACACACCCAGAATTCCCTGCCTGCTCAAAGCGCAAACGAAAAAAGAGTCTTTTTCACCATGCCGGGAGGGTTCATTAGAAAAGAACCTTCGGACTCCAAGAAATTACAGGAAATCCTTGAGGTGGTGGACTTGTTTTCCCGTACACACTGGATTTCATTCTGTGACAAGCTTCAAGGTCACGATGATGAAATTACAGAAGAATTCCTAAGGTCCCTAAAGCCGAAGTCAAAGACATTGGCTATTGTCAACTTTAGAGGATTGACCCTCAGACTCACCCCACAGCTCATTAGCAGAGTAACTGATCTACCGATGGGGGTACCCTGGGATAAGGAGGAGAGAAAATTGGGTCAGAAAGCTAAAAAAGAGTTCTTCTTGCCAAAGGAACAATTTTTAGAGGACAAGAATGGAGTTCAAAGAACTAGCCTACAACCGTTCTAGAGCGAAGTCAACCTCCAAATTATGAAGTATATTACGTGTGAGGGGCGATTTAGCATCATGTATGGCTATCATTTTCGGTTGCTAATAGAACTCAGGTACCAAATGTACCTACCCTCAGAACAGAAATTGATCATTCCCTACTTCCTCTTGCAATCCATGATTGAGTGTGCCACAAAGCTGAGGGAGGGGACACCAGACCAGCTAGCCCATCATGGGCTTATCAAGCTCCTCGTGGAAGTTGCACTCCACACTTACACTATCCCTCTCTCTTGGGAAATTTTTCAGAATATGTCTAAGGATGATCACATCCGAATTTTGGCCGAGGAGCTCACTTCCTCTAGCAATGAGGAGAAGGAGCACACTTAGGCAGAGAAGAAAGCTAAAGGACAAGAAACCCCAGGCAAAACACCAAAGAAAGAAAAAAAGGAACACAAGAAAAAGGCCAAGCTGCCAAAATGGTGGGTGGTAGAATTACACCAACACCCAGGGAGAAAATACTACAGAGTAGGGTAGAAAGGACTGATAAAGTCCAAGCCAGTGAGGGCACCCCTAAAGCAACCTCAACCAATCTGAAAGAAAAAGCACCCTCAGCCAAGCAGGTTAAAACAGTGCCATCTGCTTCTACAGGAAGCAAGAAGGCTATTTCTACAGGAAGTTTAAAAACGGCTTCTACAAGAAGCCAGAAACCAGCCACTACAGGACTTTCTACAGGAAGTTCGAGAAAATGACAACAGAAGGAGAAATCGGCCGACATTCTAGCTAGGGAGGCAGAAACTGTGTTGGCCACCCTAAGTACCTCTCCCAAGCAGAAGGAAAAGCGAAAGAGGGAGACTCCTCTGTATTTTAAAGCAAGAAAGAGTGTGAGGATTAAGACTGGCAGACCCCAGCCTCCATCAAAAGAGCCAATCACAATTGTGGATACCCCTACCACACCAAAGGATAGGTCCCCCTCCAAGGCATCCATTACTTATGAGCGGGGGAGCCCAAAAGCATCCTCATGGAGGGAAAGGATGGAGTAATTGAACTCGGAAGCCTCTCTACAGGATGCCAAGGCTGTTCTACAGGAAACTTTGGCTAGGCTAAAAGAAACTGAGCAGATGGAGGAAAGAGCAGCCAAGTCATCACAGGAGGAGGAGAAGACCGATATCATCATGGAACCAAGACCCCAGCCCATCTTGGGCTCTTATTATAACTTTTTAGAGGCTGACAAAATTATTCCTCAAAAATTCACAGTGCCACTGTTCCTAGCACTAGAGGAAGAAAGAGTACAAACCCACACTTGGATGAAGATCGCTAAATCTAAGGGGTAGCAGATATAGGGCCTCTAGAGGAAAAGCTCAAGGAAACCCAAAGAGAGTTGGCAAGAGTAAGGCATGTGGAAAGCTCCCAATGGGCCAAGTTAAGAGAAGAGAATGAGCTGCTTAGACAGCAGCTACAGCTACAGGGGCAGAGGAAAGAAGAGGACACAACAGCCAAGGACACCGCATCAGAAACTCAAGGAAAAGAAGGAATGCAAGCTGATCTGGAGGAACTAAACCGACAACTGCAAGAAAGGGAATTGTAGGCAGGCATAGAGATACAATCTCTAAAATAGCAGATGGAAGAAAAGGAGGCACAACTGGCCTACATGGCCAATTGGGCAATGGAAGCTCTGTAGTGTAGGCAGTCGGCCAAATCCTATGGCCTATACCTAAGGGATCAGTGGCTGCAATTCCAAATCAACACATTGGCACAGAGGGGTATCTCCCAAATCCAAAACCCCCAGCAGTTCATGGATTTATGTAACAAAAATTCATCGGAAGATAAGGCTAAGCTATTAG
Source organism: Pinus taeda (assembly GCA_000404065.3). NCBI lineage: Eukaryota > Viridiplantae > Streptophyta > Pinopsida > Pinales > Pinaceae > Pinus > Pinus taeda. The sequence continues at coordinate 7,072 of APFE030384150.1, forward strand.
AGTTTTACCTTCACAATTTGGCCCTTCCAAACATAACCTCATGGGACCCCAACATAGTAGTAGGGGACATGCAGCTGATGGCAATCAACTCATGGTTAAACCATGAAGAAAAGAGAGCGACAGAGGTCAGAAATGTCATGGACCGAGAACTACACGAACCACTGCTGATTAGAGCAGATCCAGGGGACCCGATAGCATTGATATCCGCTCACCAGCACCTAGCAACCAAATCTCGGCTTTCTTAGAGTACATGGACCGGCAGGCTCAGGCCATAGCACACTTCGAGGATATGGAGCGATTATTAAGGGACAATTTTGTTCATGCTTGCACCCGTAGGTGGAACACATGTCCCACAGCCTCAAAATCAGGGAATATCACACTCCAACTAGAATGAGCGAGGCCTTGGCATGAGTGCCTCTCTATAAGAAGTCTATGCAGAACCTCCAGGCCAGCTGGACAGGCCTTAAGCTAATTCCACCTGTGCTTTTGGGATTGTTAGAAGGAGGCACAGAAGAAGAAGAGCATAAGCAGTAGAAAGAGGTGGAAAGGAAGGCTAGATTCCATGACAGTGAGGAGGATATCACTTCAGAAGCGTGGGATGTGAGGGTGGCAATCAAAGCAACGAAAGACGAGGAGTTGGACTAGTTGCTCAGAGGATGAGCAACCCTTTTAGTAGGGGGGTGATGATGAGCCCCAAATTTGGTAACTTGTTGGGCTCATTTGGCCTAATTATCCTTGTCCAGTCCTTGTTCAATCCTTCATTTTTCATAGCTTATGCATTATTTTTCAGTATGTTTATGTCATTTCTACGAATAAGGGTAGTCACTCTTCTTAGGTGGCTAACACGTGATCATTTCAAGTTTTTTGACACATGTTGGAGCAAAACCGAGCAATCATGAGCTAGAAGACAACCAAGCTTGAGGTGAGGATTAGTAGGGGGGTTGTCTATGACATTAAATAGCCCTTCCTCGGGATCTTCACCCCCAACTCCGAGCTCCAAAGGCCACCAAAATCGGATCTAGAAGGCAGCCAAGTAGATTTTGGAAGGGACTGTCTACTCACAGTTTGGACAGCCAAGTCCCATAGATTTAGGAGGCCAACTAGGGCCCTCGTGGTGTATAAATGTTAAGGCCTCAGCCTTCGTAAGGGACTTTTGAAACCATTGCATATTTTGCACTACAGTGCTGTTAGCTTTAGCTTGTTATCTTGTAGCCATTTTGGCATAACTCTTGACTTATGACTATTTTTTGATAATGAGAAGCAGTCTGATTTTATATCAACTCTGAGTTTTATATAGGAGCCATAGAACTCAAGGTTGGGCCCAACCTGAGAGCCTAGGGCTTCCTTTTTGTACCGTTACCTTTCCTTCATGCATCGTTGTTTTCCTTTTATGCATTGAAACGTATTTCTTTTAGGAAGATTTAGTTGTGTTGATTAAATAGGTCATTGTTTATGAATAGAATTGCTTCAAATGTTTAAAATAGATTAATAGGATAATAACAGAGAAAAAGCTCCAAGAAAAGGGTCAACAACACTTTCGGTTTCACCTCATCCTTATTGGATCAGGGGCTGGAATTGAAGTAAATGTGATGTCCCAACAAGAACACTAGTTTGCTTGACCATGCAATCCTTAGTGTACTGTTTTCATTTGTGCAAGTTAGTTATGGGTTCAAATCTCTGAAATGTTTTCATTGCATAGTTGATGTACATGGTTTTCTTTCCAAATAAAGCTGTTGTTTATTCATTTTATTGACAGTTAGATTAGATTAGCTAGGACTTCGATTATTTGTAAGACTTTGTTGATTCAGTTCAATGTACACTATGCAACGCATCTCTACCACTCTTTCATCAACCTAAGCTTCATCAGAGCTAGCTGTTCCATCTCCTTTCTAGATTCCTCATCTCTCATCTGTCCTTTTGCCCATGTAACCCTACCTTTTTGTGCAATCATTGGTTCAGCCTTCTTTGAGCTAAGTCAGCCTTCTACACCTTCTCACCTCTCCATCCACCAGTCCCCGGGTCACTCCAGGACCCTATCCTACCTCCCTATCCATTCATGCATCTTCACTCACTCACCCATCCTTTAAAAACCAATTTTCAAACATCCTATAGAAATTTATGAACATCTTGCAGAAATTCCTGAACATCCTGTAGAACCCTTGCAGACTTCGTGTAGAAGCTCACAAATAAGGTTTCTTAATAGCCAAACTTTGTGAAACTCTTTGGAAGGGTGTTAGGGATTCATTAGACCCTCTCTGAACCTTCCCAACCTTTTCCAATCATTTCTCCTCCTTGATCCACCCCTGCACAATAAGAGAACAGTGAAAGCATATGCATGATGAAACTGACAACTTAATCAAAAATAGAAAAAGATGTTTCTTTAGGACAGTGGTAGTCTAGACATGTGTATTTTACCTTTATAGAAGTAATGGCATCTCTTTTAGTAGTTTACATTCTCATCTTTGCATCAGTAGGACTAGCTGGTAGAATTAGGGTTTGCTAGGGTTTGTGCTTTCCTTCAGTTTTTCAATCTGTTTTCACAAATAGATTAGCTTCCTTCGAGTTAGCTTTCATCCATCAATTAAAAAGCTTCTTCTAAGAGCTCATAGAAGTTGGCTTAAGCCCCTAGTGGACTTCTGCCAACTGACCAAGTGGCAGTTGTGGCAAGAGCTAGTACTTGTGCATAGAGCACCGTCACTTCCAAGCTTGTTATGAACTACCAGGTTGATAAAAGTAAAGAAGGGAGTCCCAGGAGTTGCAACATTATTGCTGCAATACTGGAGCCCACCAGCACCATCGAATTCATCTTCACAAAAATCACCAGGGAGGGAGTAAACTATAGGAGAGTCAATCCGAGGGGTGGAAGTCTTGGAGGTATATTTTGGGATCTTTAAAGTTGAAATACTTATTTTGTTAGTATCCCTAATTCATGTTTATTATCTTTCTAGTCCTCATAATTCCAAGATACTAAGAGTATGGTCTCCCTACAGTTGCGCTTGATAATTTTCCATACATTCGCATATTCATTTTCCTTCTGTTTTAATATCCTCCTGCTCCTTTATTTCCAATTCACCCACATAACAAATCCTTAAGCTACTATCCATGCTCAATTCAAAATTGTTTTAGTGAAGGTACTTGTTTTCTATCACTCCAAAGTTTCCACAAGTCTATTGTAATTGTGGCAGGGAAAATTTTAAGGATGGAAAATTATCTTGAAGTTTGAAAACATTAGCGAATCCCACTAATCCCTAATATGAAAATTATAAAATGTTTATTGATACATTTGTAAAATTATTCAAATTCATAATGATTATATAATATATATATATATATATATATAATATATATATATAATATATATATATATAATAATTATATATATATATAATATATAAATATATAATATATATATATAATGTTGGTGATTTTAAAGTAAATAATTTTATTTGTAAAATTTGGGAAAACATTTTTAGAAAAAAATGAAAACGGAAAATATTTTTTTTGGAAAAATCATGGAAAATTAGCCCACCTAGGAATATTAGCCCTTAAAATTTTATCCGAAGAGGTATAAGACCTTGACCCAAATATGATCGACAAAATGAAAAAAATTCAAGGATGTTCTATAATCACTTCTTGATTCGAACATAAGGGGCATATCAAAGGACCCTTCTTTGATCCCATGAAAGGATCTTCATTTTTCCTATCAGCCACAAGAATTGTGCAACATTAGGACAATGGTCATTTATTGAGTTTTTTTCCATGTGCATTCCTTATGAAGATCCTTGTGACTACCATGTAAGGAATGTGCTTCCTTAAGTGAAAATTTCCCTTTCGTTTGGTAACCCCACAATAATTTTTCATGGTCTTGAGCAATGGAAATTTTACAACTTTTCATCTCCTGAGCCAAAATGGGCCAGGCTATCAAGGTTGGGTGCTACATATAATCCTTAATCATCTTACATCCTCTCCAATGAGTAGAATTGGGGAAACATTCCTAGAATTATTCCATTGTGGTTCATTTATGCTTTGAAATAGAAGCCTCTAACCATTGAAGTTCCATGTGATCCTCCCATGTGAGGCTTTTGTTTGCAATCATCTCTCTATTGGAGGGCAGTGCCACCATTTTTTATGTCCCAAAAAACATGATTTTGAATAAGACTTTGTTTTTCCTGTGCCAAATTCCATATATAGGAAACTAAGGGAAATTTTGTATCTCTTAACTTTTCTAACTAGGAGGAGGTATATTTCCTATTTGAAATTGGTTCCCAAAGTTCCTTAAATATCAAAAGACAACTCCATCATACTTTATCTCCCAATTCCTTCTTTAAAGTCTCTGAGTCTCTAAATCCCAAACCCCTAGATAGTTTGGGGATGCAAATAATTTTACAAATGAATAATGACCATTTTCTTTCTCTCTTAGCTCCTCTCTAGAGGAAAATTATATTTAGAGAAACAATGGTTTTGAAAATTAATTTGGGAGCTACCAAGACTGATAATTAATAAATTGTAAGAACTTGAAGGATGTAATTAATAAGGACTAGAAGGCCAACCAACTTAAGAAAATGGAATGCCCATCTTTTGAGATTATTAGAGATCTTATAAACTGTGCCTTTCCAATAGGGTAATCTCAAAGAGTTCTCGACCAGTGGGGATCCCAACTATTTAGCAAGGAGTTTACTTATCTGGAAACCTATGAAGCAAGCTATATGCTTCCGAACAATAATATTGGTATTAAATAAATATATCATTGATTTGTCACCATTTATCACTCAACCTATAACCTTCATGACATTATTCAGAATGGTTTTAAATTCATCAGTCTACCCTATTGTAAGCATTCCGTAGAGCATAATATCATCAAGGAATTGTTGATGAGTGATAGGTAAATCATTTCCATATAATAAAAGTCCTTAGATGGCATCCATTCGCCTTGCATATTTGAGATATCCCCACAATACATCTATTGCCAAGATAAATCAAAAGGGGGATATAGGATCTTTATGTCAAAGTCCTATAAAAGGATTAAAGGTTGTAAGTGGGAATCCATTCAAAAGAATAGTGAAAAAGGGAGTAGAAATTAATGACTTAATCCAAGCTTGAAGTGTTTAGAGAAGATAATCCCAATTTAATTGGTCATAGGATTTGGAGAGGTGTAATTTTATCAAAATTTGGGCCCACTTTGATCTATTTAGGGAGTGTACAATGTAATCGGCTACCACTATCCCATCCAAAACTTGGCAACCCTCAACAAAACCAGTCTGCTCTGGTGAAATGATACTATTCAACATGGGATTAAGTTGATTCATGATGATCTTTGATATGATATTATAAATGACATTATAAAGAGATATTACTTTAAAAACATTGTAATTATCTACTCTACTATATTTTCTCATTAAGTTAATGAAAGTGGCATTAATACTAGGCCATATTGTTTGTGAGTGGTAGGATTATTTAACCAGAGCATGGACCTCTAGGTATAAAAATAGCCAACAATATTGAAAAGGGTCTGCAATGAAGTTGTCAATACCTAGAGCTTTATGTTTTGGCATTTCCATCACTTCCTCTTCCATTTTTGTAAGAAAAACTTCTTGCATCAAGGTCTCATTATGGGTTAGAGGCCTTAAACTAGGTATATACGAAGTGATTTATTAGGTAGTTTCTAATTTATGTGGAATGGAATCTGTAAGTAGGAAGTGATAATAGGATACCAATTCCTACTCCATCTCTACATGTTGCACCATTTTTTTCCCATATTTAGCGTAGAGGGAAAATATATTATTGTTATGGCAATGTTTTACCATTTCCTTATGGCATAATTTCCTTTTCCTTTCTCCTCCTCCTTCCTTCAACCATCAAACATAAGATTTCTATTTCCATAGGGTCTCTTCCTGCTTCATTTTCTACTCTATTTGATTGATTATCCAACCTTCTTCCATTATCGAAGCATTTTTGAATCTATACAAAACAATTTGTTGTTGCACTTATTGCATACGATCTCCAGGACCTATTTTCATTTAAATATATGGCCAAAATACTTTCTATTCTATTCTTTGAGTTTTACTTAGACTTCTTTAAGATTAACTTGAAAATTATGGATGCAGTTTCTTCCTTCGACCTGAAATTCCTCCCACAAGCATATGGTTTTGTTCAAGGAATCAAGATTCTAGATCCAAAAGATTTCAAATCTAAAAGGTAAATTATGAGGAGCTTATTTCATGTCTATATATAAGAAGATTGTCGAGTGGTCTAAGCCAATTCTTGGTAGGATAACAACTTTAGAAAAATAGTGGCTCTAGTAGAAATATCTCATTCTAGTAATGATTTTGATGCTACAAATAGATCGATTCTACTTTTCACCTAACGCTTCCCTCCCTTGTGGTTATTCCAATTATATACCCTATTAATGGTGTTTAGTACGACCACTTGAAGTTGATCTATAAGGTCAAAAAGATGTTGTGCCTCTAGATCAATCCTTCTAATGCCCCCTTTCTTCTCTTGGATGGACTTAATGAGGTTGAAATATTTGTTGAAAACCCAAATATTGTCTTGATGGAGAGATCTTATTATGCTAATATTTTCTAGAAAATCCAATTTTTCTATAAGGATATAAGGGTCATATATCATCATTAAGAAACTAGATCACCTAACTTGGATATACTATAAGTGGCCTTAAAGAATACGAGTGTTACCCAATACTGGAATGACACCTCTTTAGTGTTCCAAATAATGGGTAGACCCCCCGATATTCCTTTGCCATCTAATGCTACAACTTCACAACCTCTCCAACATTGAGAGGTGATTTCCTTTAATTTATCACTTGAATCTTTTTTTCTTGTATCATAAATATAGATCAACATTCCTTTTTTATGTCATATTATTTTTTACCCCAACTATTTAGACTACATATGTACTAGGATATAATCTTTATAATGTGGAGTATTTGAGTGAGAAAAACACCTATAATATGAAATTCACCTTCAATGTATTAACTGGATATTCCACAACTATTTGGATTAAGGCTTTGTTTGTCCTCCTACCCATTTTTTTTTAATTCCTTATGAGGTTGGGCTTTTCCTTTCCCACTTTATGTACTCCCAAACCCTTACCTATTGATCTCACCTCCTCATTGGATGTGTATTAATGGTATTTCACTCTTACATATATGTGGCAATATTAGGCTTTCTAATGCTCCAGAATCATGCTTTAATATTTATTTTTCCTTTCTTCAAAGATATTTAACAATATTTATCATCTCTATTAAATATTTCAGTATCATCCTATGTTTCCATTTTACCCACATTTGACATGGTTACCTCCTCTTTAGTTGCGATTGTGGGGCGGGGGGGGGGGGGATTTATGGGGCCTTCCTTTTAGAAGATGTTTTGGTCTGATTCTCCTCTACATTTGGGTCCTCATTCATGAGATATTCAAGAATATCTATAAGATTTTCTTAATTGGTAAGCATTGAATAATTCTTTCCAGTCGGAATTGAGGTTGTCTCCATTTGAGAAGAATGATTTTAATGGTTTCTATCTCTAGTTGGTTCACTTTGAAAATGCTTTGGATTAATTGTTTGGGATTCCTTTTGTATTTCTTCTTAAAAAATTGGGAAATCTCTAAGTAAATTCCCATACTCATGGAATCTATGACACCATAAAGGAACATTTTCATAATCCACAGGTTGACTCTAAATCACATCTTAGTAGGAGATTTATATGGACTCAGGAAATGGCTAGGAGATATTCATGTATATGCATATTCTAGCATATGAGGTGTGCCTTTTAGATTTGGTGACCTCCAAGATCTACATAAAATATCTGATCGAGTTTTTCATTCCTTCAAGAAATTCTAGATCCCAAAATTCTTTAGGTAGAGAAAAAGTCTCACCCACATCGGTTTTGCTAAGAATTTCTCCTTTTAAAGGTTCTTTGAGAATCTCATAAATAAACCTACATTAGTATAAAAAGAAGGGCCATTTTTTAACACTTGGACTCTATCTTCCAAACTAGTGAAAATTACCATCAAGAAACCTTTGATGCCTAATTCTCATCACATTACATTATTGTTTATTTTTATTTTATTTTAACTAATTGAAATTATATTATCCATTTATCATTCAACATCTATTTAATTAATATAAATTTTAATTAATAATTATAATTTAATAATTAAATTGATAATTAACTTTATTGTATTTTAATTTAATAATTAAATTTATAGTCAACTTTATAATTTTCTAGGATTACTGGCGGCTCTTCATCTTTGGCATCTATTTATTGAACTATGTGGTAGACCAATCTTTCATAGATCTTTCTCATCTTGATGATGAACCACCATTGCTGGTTTGAAATGTCGATTACAACAACAAGTAAGTGTGATGTAGTGGCCAATCTAGGGTGCTAGATTAGACTAGATTTATTATCAACCAAGGGAGGTAAACTTAGAGGAACGTGTCTAAAGTCTATAAACATAAAGGATTCCTAACTAAGTGTCTATTGTAATAGGCTACAACACTCCTTTACAGGAGGTTAAGATATGTTTCCTCTCACCTTAACACTCAGATCACCTAATTTATCTAACTGTTCTAAAGGTATAGCATATTGCTAGACTGAGATTTTAATCCTCTTACAAGGATGCTATGCATAAAAGCTCTGTCTAGTTAACACTTAAGCATTCATGAAAAATCAAAAGCACACTGAATTTTAAATGCATGAAAACAGAGTCAATGGAGATGCTTTAAAATCTAACGATGGATCAAATCTCTTACAAGATATGGTTCAACGATCTAACGATCAAATCTTTTAAGCTATCACCATAAATACCATTTGCAATAATTTCTAGTCAAATTGGTAAAATCATAAGCATGGAAATAACACTTAACACTATGCACACTACTCAAATTCAAAATTGCTAAGGAAATGAAATTAACAGTATACCAATCCACACAGGGCCCATCCATGCTTTAATGGCACACTGAAGTAAACTCAAGCAACGAGTGTATTAACGCATAAACATTGTTGGATTAACACGGTCACTGAAATTAAGTTCTGAAGATTGCAATCACATACAAGAGTTCTGTTCTCAAACAATACACAGAGATAATAATCGGAATTGGAATTATCCTTGAAACAAAACAATATGCAGTGTTTATCTGCCTATCCCTATCTAAATCAAATGTACATTCATTAATCAAATGTTTCTGCTTTTACAAAAGAGTGATTTTTGGTCCTTTCTAACTAAACCGATTTCAAAAAACAAAACGAAACCGGTTTGGGAAACTATGGCTTTTTGCTGCCTTTGTAAACAAAAGGCTGGGGTTTGACCAGCGTTGACCACATAACCAGGAGATTTTGATTTGCTATTGAATCGATTTTTCACCATGCTTGTACATTCTAGGTCTCGTTGCTATCCATTGCTTTGGCTTGCCTGTCATGCCATGTGTCAGATGATAAACCATTTACAGGATGTTATGACTTCCTGTAATATTTTTGTTGAAAATTCCTAATTTCTAACATAAAAATTCATAAATTAACTTTAATGTAAACTAACAACTATAATGCTATTAATTAATCAATTTCGATGGATATAAGGGGTCTATGGAGGAAACATATAGACAAATGATGGTGTTTCTAGAAGAAAAAGATGGTAATGGAATGGTACCAACATCTCCCCCAAGCTCAATGAATTAGCATGTCCTCATGCTAATCCTGATGTGCTACGTCTATACTCTGTTCCTGCTTGTATCTCTGCTGCTTTTAACAATGCATCTATGTTCTTCTGAGCTTGGGCATCTTTCTGAATGTGGAGCTCATGTTTTAAATTCTTGTATTTCTCCTTGAGGGCTTTCTGTTGAGTATACCATTTGGTTGCCCACCTGCAAATGTCATTTTGTTCAGCCTTGAGCTCTTTGATTTTCTCCTTAAGCTTCTCATTCTTATGTTGGGTTTTCTTACTCTGAGTTCTCAACATTTCGTTCTCCCTCTTAATGACTTTCTCCAACATGTTGGCCTCCATCAGTTCTTTTAACTTTTCAATTTGTTTTTCTAGCCTCCTTTGTTTCTTGATTGTAGGTCGCGACTCTTTTTCTTGCTTGTTGTTGCTCTCAACTTCCATTTCGGCTTCTGGTCCAGGCTGTGAGTGAGCACTGCTCTTGATGTCCATCGGTGCACGTGCATTTGATTCTGGTTGATCTTCTTGTGGCTGGGTCTTTTGTACTCTCCTATATCTTCTTGTACATGTAGTCAAAATTTTATCTTACTCCATTTTCTAGGCAACCTCTTGCCTCATCAATCTCATCCTCACACTACTGATAGGTGGAGGGACATTTCTTGACTTGCGCACAGGGATCTCTTCATCAATGTCAAGCATAAATCCTGAGTGCTCTTGTTGTTCTTGTTCATCCTCTCCATCTTTGATTTAATTGGCAACTAGAAATTCCTTCCATGTCTTTCCCCTTTTCTGCACTTCAAATTCAACAAGAATTTTAATTAACTCGAAATGATATAAGCTTTTGTCCTCATTACCATTTTTCTTTTTGATAGTTTTTGACATCTTGGTCAAGCTCTGCAAGAGGAAATATGGTAAACTAATGGTGCACTTCCCTTTTAAATGTAACAGGAGTTTGATGTGGTATAAATAGACTATGCTGTAACAAACCTCACAAGTAACAAATTTCTGAATGATATACACCATTTCGTCCCATGGATGCATCAGCCAGCTCCTAGGGACATCCTTCTTCCAGTTAACAAATGAAACCCTCGACCTAGACATGAATTGGGTCCATGATTTTTCCTTGAATTGTTTTGCTTTGAAGTATTTTTCTCCTTCTGGGTTGATCCCCAAGGATTGTGCTATGGTGTCTTCTGAAATCCTAAATGAGAAGTTGCCTATCAATGCTTTCTCTCCATTAAATGTAAAGGCAAACTGTATAGTTACTTCCTCATTGCTTCCATTAAACTTCTCCAAGAAGGGTAGCCATCGTTTTTCTCTTAAAATTGAAATACAATCATCATGGTACTAAGAACTATCAAATGTGTTTGGCTCTACTCTATTAGTCATTTTGATAGAGAAACTCCTGCTCTAACCCTCTTTGTTTATGCTTAATACTTTAACAAGGGTCTTTTGGTTTGTTACCTTTTTTTTTTTATTTTTTTTTGCTCCACACAACTAACCTGGTAGCACCCTCTGTTCTCAGGGTCAGCTCCTTCAATGGCTTAGGCAGCGACTGGATGAATGCTCTTGAATTATGGCGGAGGTGGAAACTCGTGAGCCCAATTACTATGCTCCTTTTGTAGCACTTGTTGTTCTCGACCTTGTTTTGAAATCACAGCGCTGGAGTTACTAGTATGGAACACCCTTTTTACAACTAAGAATGAAATTGAACTTTAACAACCGACTTGACCCAATTCACTATAATGATAATAACAAAGCGTATTCATATTTCAATGATAGAGGAGTAGCTGTACTGGGTTATATGAGTACCATCATGAGAACGCCATAAGCATGTATGGAGTACTGGAGTATGATAACGGATAGTTGTTTGCATGAGTCGACTTAGTTGAACGATCATGTTATAACTTGGCCGATTCAAAAACAATGAATGAAATCGTGTAACACTTAGCTTTCCAATAGTTCACCACCTGTCCCTTGCTCATTGGTACTTGGCCGAATAGGGAGAATGTTGGACTGATAGTAAGGTTTGATGGCCGATAAGGAGTTAATAACAAGGCTGGGAGGGTGGTATAATAGAATATTTAAAAATCGTAGGAGTATGGGGATAGGCTAGAGCGTTGGGAAATGATAGGAATTAGGAATATGAAAAGGGTGATGGATATATGGGTGTTTTTGAAATTGATCATAAGCAGTCATAGTCATCACACTTAACACTAAAATAATCCAAGAATTTAAATGTTAAAAATAAAAATTACAACAATACATTACACTTTTATTGGTTGATCAAGAGTTGAGTTGGCATGCATAGGTAGGACTGGTCTTTCTTGTTTAGATATGAATAATATTTGTTGTCCATAATAGGTCCCTCTGAGATGAATTTGGATACAACAGGTCCCTCTGAGATCTGGAGAATGTTTGTGCAGCTTCTTTGAAATATGGAAAAGAACTATATGTGTGCAGCTTCCTTGATCTTTGGTGTTGATGGAGCCTCGGTGATAAGCAACCTTTAAACTCTGTTAGAACTTTGTTGAAGCTTTGTTGAAGTAGCTTGAGATAGCAGTCTCTAACAGGTCCCTCTAATGTTAGTGCTGGTAACATAGTCTTCTGAACAGGTCCCACTGCATAGTGCTTAAACAGGTCCCTCTGATTAGAACAAAGACAAAAACAACTTCTTTACTGAAATACTGAAGTGCTAGAACAAACTCTTTGAGAATTTACAATGAGGAGATGAAATAAGAAAAAAAAAATGTTGATGCTTCTCCCCCACGAAAGCTTTGACTTGTCCTCAATTCATTATTGAATCGATGAAGTAGACAGTAAACAAAAAGAACAAGGAATTCTTACCAGCCAAAGAATTGGTTTTCAAGTAAGAATTCTGGGTTAGAGTGTGCCAGAGTCTAGTTTTCACATCTAAACCATTATTATTTTTTTTTTTTGTTTTTTTTTATTAAATTTTTGTTTTTTTCGTTTTTGTTTTTGTTTTTGTTTTGTTATTTATTTTTATTTTTATTTTTTTTAAAATTGAAATGAAATGAACTAAGGTAGAGATACTACAGTTGAAGGCTGCAATATCTCAACCTCCTTTTGCTGAGTTACAGTTTGAAGAAAATCCTCTTTGGTGATGGGCTTATGATAGAGTTTCAACCTATGGCCATTGACAAGAAAGAGGTGACCTTATCCATCAATGGTAATAAGCTTGACTGACCCACTCTCATAAACTTGAACTATTTCATATGGGCCCATCCAATGTGTGGTAAATTTGGCTTTATGATCTCTGAATTTAGAGTCAAAGAGTAAAGCCCAGTCTCCTTCTTTGAACTGTTTCTTTTTGATGTGTGCATCATGCCACTACTTCCTTTGTTTCTGCATTAGGAGTGTTGTCTCCTCTACTTGCTGCCTCATTTCATCCAGCTGGTTCAACTGTTGAATTCTTTCTTGTTTTGCTTCATTAAGATTAATTCCCAGATCTGCAGCCATTTTATAAGTATGTATTTGAAATTCAATAGGAAGAATTACCTCTTTGCCATACACCAACTGATATGGTGTAAATCCTATAGTATTCTTCCACGTGATTCTATAAGCCCAGAGTGCATCTTTGAGCTTCTCTTCCCAATTCTTTCTGTTCATTGCTACGATCTTAGTGAAAATTCCTTCCAATGTTTTATTTGTGGATTCCACCTGGCCATTGTCCTGTGGATGGTAAGGTGTACTTCTTCTGTGCTTGATTTGATATTTTTCTGTGATGTCCTTAACTAACTTTGAAGTAAACTGAGTACCTTCATCTGTCACTATCTCCCTTGGTACTCCATACCTTACAAAAATTTCTTCAAAAATGAAGTTTACCACTATTTGTTCAGTTGCCCAGACTAGTGCTTTGGCTTCAGCCCATTTTGTCACGTAATCAATACATACTAGTATGTACTTCTTACCTTTGGAAGTTGGATTAATGGGTCCTATGAAATCTAGAGCCCATTTTTCAAATGGCTCTAGGTG
>APFE030384151.1:6749-24213 GCA_000404065.3 Pinus taeda
CAAGTAATTTGATTGAATTAATTAACAATACTCTCTATTTATCTAATATGATCTCTCAATGTACACCAGGTAAATTGCTATCGGCTAAAACATTGGAGCAATCATGTTATCAAGAGCTGGAAAAGAATGGGAGGTTGATTACTGGTATTCAAAATTTAACTTGGGACACCTATTGGTTGTTCCTAGTAAAACCATACAGCCAGAGAGTCACCCTCAAGTGTCTAACAGATGCAATCGGGTGTATCATTCCCGATATACACGATGCCACATACTCATCTCAGCTCAATTCTCCTCTCAGCTGCCCTCAAGAAGTGGAACCGATGCTAGCGATATGCCAACTCAGATCAAAGGGAAAACAACCAGAGTGATGAATCATGCTGCCGACTACCAAATTGCTATGAAGGAGATATTCAAGATCAAGTTATACCAATTAAATAGCATTTTAATTTTGTAGTTAGTTAGTTCAATTAAGTATTTATAGACCCTTTCATGCATTTAGAAAGGGTCCTCAGTTTTTGTATAAGACTCAAACCTGAAGTTGCACTACAGTGCTTCAGGTATATTTTTTTATAAAGACTGGGCCAAATTATTCCAATTTGTGACAACGAAGCTTTTATGTGGATGTGCATTACTGCCTTTATTTAAAAGTATCTCTGAGTTGAAAGAAGGAATTCGAATTGCGATTGATGTTGGGAATGATTTGCAGCACATATGGTACTATTATCTATGTCTGAATTCATTCTTTTTATGTGAATTGTTATTTGATTACTCTTGCTATTATTGAATATATGGATGTGTTTCAACAACATTCTTTATACTTTCCACTATTGGATGTTTACACGATGCTTTTCTTTTAGTCATACATGTATCAGTAGTATATAAAAGACAAGTGTAACAATGTTTTATTAATTAATTTGTTCAACTATTTGAACAAAGCAATTATTATATGAATGAATGTCTATGTTTATCGAATAGAGTCATCTATATGCTTATTGATGAACAAAGATCATCAAACGTTGCACTTAAGAATAGAAATTTCCCGGGATAGAATAGTTATTTGTATTTTCGCTCTTTAGATTAAGTTATCCATCCATTATCACTTATTAGAAAACTAGTCACTCATCCATCCCCTTTTTATTCATCTTTGGGAAACTGGTCCCATTATATCCAGTCGGAGCCACCATCCCAAACGGAAAAGGAGCTGCATTAAGGTCCGGACCGGGTGGTTTTCCCCGATGTTGATGCAACGATTTTCGAGGCATCAACAAGTCCCTAGCATTAAAGCTTATACTTTGGATGCTCAGATAGATTCTGGTGCTATGAGTAGTTGCTGCAAATACAAAGCCATTCCACATTATTACTGGCAGCCTACTAAACTCCAATTCAGGGCTATCACTGGTGATTTAATGGAAATAAGTCATATAGCTCCTGAATTTCCTATTTTCTTGAATGATGTACATGTTTTTGTCACTTTATATAGTTTTGATACTGGCGCTGACGTTTTGTTAGGGAAATATTTTCTAAAGAAATACTTGCCAGTCACTTTTGGGCAAGATTATGTTATATTCTCCACCACCATTGGTCCTATCACAGTTCCTGCTTCCAGTGACTACAAAATCAATGTGCAGCCTAAAGATGAGGATCCTCTCCAGTATAGTCTGCAAGATCTGACCAAGATTAATAAGATTGTCAAAAATGCAGAGTTACATGGTCCCAAGACTTTACAACAAATTTATGATAAGCTTCGTGCAGATTTTACTTCCAGTAGGCCAGATGCCTTTTGGGTAAGAGAAAAGTATTTTGTTGCACTACCTTACAAAGAAGGATATGTTCCTAGGCCACAAAAAGCTAGTGCAAATCATATGAGTCCAAAAGAACAGGAATTATACAAAGCAGAAATTGAATAGCTGCTAGAACAGAAGCTTATTGAACCTTGTAAGAGCCCTTGGGCTTGCCCAGCCTTTTATGTCAATAAACACAGTGAGCAAAAAAGGGGTAAGAAAAGACTTGCGATTAATTATAAAGCATTGAATGATGCTCTTCTTCCTATCTGATATCCTTTGCCTAATAAAGAATTATTACTTGCTAAGATTGCTAATGCTAATGTGTTTAGCAAGTTTGATATTAAAAGTGGATTTTGGTAGATTGGTATTATTCCTGCTGATAGATATAAAACAACTTTCACTTTTCCTCATGGCCAATATCAATGGACTGTGATGCCCTCTGGTCTGAAAAATGCTCCATCTGAATTCCAAAAAAGGATGGAAGATATTTTTAGTGGGGTAGAATACATTATTATATATATTGATGATTTACTTGTATTTAGTAGAGATGTAAATATGCAGAAGGTCCATTTAGAACAGTTCTACCAACTTGTATATAAGCATGGTTTAGTACTTTCAGATACAGAAGAGAAGTTTCAGATTGGAAAAGTCAAGATCGACTACTTGGGTTTACACATAGAGAAAGGACATGTAAAACTTCAGCCACATGTGCTAACCCATCTATTGAAATTTCCTGATGTTATTACTGATGTGAAGACACTGCAAAGATTTCTCAGATGTTTGAATTATATAAGGAAATTTTATGCTAAGCAATCATAGGACACAAATATATTGCAGAACAGACTAAAGAAGAAAATTGCCAGATGGACAGATGAGATGACAACAACAGTAACTAGCATTAAGAGTAAGATTAATGATTTGTCAAAACTTAAGCTTCCTGATACTAATCTTCCTTGTATACTTGAGACAGGTGCTTCTTATCACACTTGGGCTGTAGTTTTGTTACAAAAGCATGGAAGGAAAGAACTGGTTTGTGCCTATTCCTTAGGATCTTTTGATGATACAGAGAAAAAATATCCTTCTTCTCATAAGGAAATACTTGCAGTAAAGAGAGGAATAAAGAGATTTCACTTGTTCTTGAAAAGTGTTAAATTCATTGTCAGAACAGATTTAAAGAATATGAAACAGATGCTGGCAAACAAAAGATTACTAGAACAAGGCAATACCAGAGTGCTGAAGTGGGCACTCTGGCTTGAAGGTTTTGATTTTGACATTGTTTACAAGTCTGGTGCAGAAAATTATCTTGTTGACATGCTTACCAGCGAAGGTGCTCAAGAAATCAAAGAGATCAAGACGTTCAGACTGCTTCACCAGCATGACTCTTCTACAAGTCAGTCCAGTCATGTCAAGTCTAGCAGAGTCAAGTATGTCACAGTCTGTAGTAACTGTCATTATGATTTTTGTCTAGAATGTCTTTCAAAACAGTTACTAATCTTACCATTATGCCTAAGACAAATCATTTTGCAAAAATGTTTGACTCTGAAGAGTCTAGATGGTCATATACAAAAGAGTTACCATATAGAATTAGGCCATGGCATGTTTATTATGCATTTTCTAGAGAACTTGATCCTGTTTATTTCGGATGCATCCAAAATACTGACTGGACATGGTCAAACTATTTCTCTATTCATCAGAGAGCTGGGATACATGGTTCGGTTAAGGTCATATTTTATGCAGCTGCTATAGACCCTGCTAACAATTGGTGGAGTCCATGGTTTAAACTATTTTTGTTTAGGTATATGCCGAGAGCTAAAAATATTTTTGATAGAAATTTTGCTGAGTTTGTCAGGATTCTCCATTGGGAAATGCATGTAGCTGTCCATAATGATTATGTCATAGAGTTTGAATTCATCCACCGACACACAATTGTCATTCCAAATGAAGAAGATGAGTCCTTTAAGCTTTCTGTTAGATTTAGAGGATTGATATCAATAAACGAGCAAGAAAGGCCTATATTCATGTTCACATTTCCATTATTTTGTTGTACCAAAGATGTCACACCATATTGGCTAGATGAATCTATACCATACGAAGTGCTTGCCCCAGATAATGAAGAACAAATTAATGCATTGGTAGAACTTGACCAAACCAGACTTGGTCATATTGATCCAGCTGTCGCAGATACTCATGCACATGATTATGATGACAGAGCTAACAGTGACAGATTGAAAGGATCACTCAAATGAAATCCTTTCATATCTTTCTTTATTTGTACATATATTGTTTTTTGGTTTCCATGGGATTTAGTCCGAATAAAATATCCACTGTGTAATTACTTTTGTAAAAGAGTCGATGTCCTAGATTTTGGCCATCTTTTCATTTTAGATATGTCATGATTCGATCCCCATATGGCCTAGCCTCCAAGGGACGAGATAACAAGTGGTTTTCCCCACTTGCCTGAATCTTTAGAACTGTTCATTATTTTATGTACAAGGTCCTTTCGTGATAGACGCCTTGCATGATGATCTAACCGAAAGTATGATTCTTTTGGTTTTAAGTTCCTGGTAAAATTTTCATTGGATGACCTGTTAGGATATTATAAATACTAGCATTGTAAGTTCATTTGGGACACAGAGAATTTTGAGAATTTTAGAGAGTCTGAGAAGTTTTGGGTTTGAGTAAAGTCTCCCTGCTCTACATATGCGAGAACTTATCTCGATCTGCGTCCACCACAGAGTTTAACTCTATAATCTGTGATATATAGTTGGAGTCTTTTGAGTTTGTCTGAAACTAAGTCTCCTTGCTCTGCATCTGCGAGAACTTTTCTCGATCCGCTTGCATCACAGAGTGCTATTCTCATATTTGATGTCTGTAATCTCCTGAAGTGAATATAAATTGAGCATATTTTATTCTAGTATTCTATTCTGGTATTCTGGATATTAAGGATTTCATCTTAGTGATCCTTTCAATCAGTCACTGTTAGCTCTGTCATCATAATCATGTGCATGAGTATCTGGGACAGCTGGATCAATATGACCAAGTCTGTTTTGGTTAAGTTCTACCAATGCATTAATTTGTTCTTCATTATCTGGGGCAAGAACTTTGTATGGTATAGATTCATCTAGCTAATATGGTGCGACATCTCTGGTACAACAAAAGAATGGAAATGTGAACATGAATAGAGGCCTGTCTTGCTCGTCTATTGATATCAATCCTCTAAATTTGATAGAAAGCTTAAAGGACTCATCTTCTTCATTTGGAATGACAATTGTGTGTCGATGGATGAATTCAAACTCTATGACATAATCATTCTGGACAGCTACATGCATTTCCCAATGGAGAATCTTGACAAACTTAGCAAAATTTCTATCAAAAATATCTTTAGCTCTAGGCATATACCTAAACAAAAATAGTTTAAACCATGGACTCCACCAATTGTCAGCAGGGTCTATAGCTGTTGCATAAAATATGTCCTTAACCGAACCATGTATCCTAGATCTCTGATGAATAGAGAAATAGCTTGACCATGTCCAGTTAGTATTTTGGATGCATCTGAAATAAACAGGATCAGGTTCTCTAGAAAATGCATAATAAACACGCCATGGCCTAATTCTATATGGTAACTCTTTTGTATATGACCATCTAGACTCTTCAAAGTCAAACCATTTTTGCAAAATGATTTGTCTTAGGCATAATGGTAAGATTAGGAACTGTTTTGAAAGACATTCTAGACAAAACTCATAATGACAGTTACTACAGACTGTGACATACTTGACTCTGCTAGACTTGACATGACTGTACTGACTTGTAGAAGCGTCATGCTGGTGAAGCGGTCTGAACATCTTGATCTTTTTTATTTCTTGAGCACCTTCTCTGGTAAGCATGTCAGCAAGATAATTTTCAGCACCATAGTTGTAAACAATGTCAAAATCAAAACCTTCAAGCCAGAGTGCCCACCTCAGCACTCTGGTACTGCCTTGTTCTAGCAATATTTTGTTTGCCAGCATCAGTTTCATATGCTTTAAATCTGTTCTGGCAATGAATTTAACACTTTTCAAGAACAAGTGAAATCTCTTTATTCCTCTCTTTACTGCAAGTATTTCCTTATGAGAAGAAGGATACTTTTTCTCTGTATCATCAAAAGATCCTGAGGAATAAGCACAAACCAGTTCTTTCCTTCCATGCTTTTGTAACAAAACTGCAGCCCAAGTGTGATAAGAAGAATCTGTCTCAAGTATAAAAGGAAGATTAGTATCAGGAATCTTAAGTTTTGGCAAATCATTAATCTTACTCTTAATACCAATTATTGTTGTTGTCATCTCATCTGTCCAACTAGCAATTTTCTTCTTTAGTCTGTTCTGCAGTATATTTGTGTCCTCTGATTGCTTAGCATAAAACTTCCTTATATAATTCAGACATCCGAGAAATCTTTGCAGTGTCTTCACATCAGTAATAACATCAGGAAATTTCAATAGATGGGTTAGCACATGTGGCTGAAGTTATACATGTCCTTTCTCTATGTGTAAACCCAAGTAGTCGATATTGACTTTTCCAATCTGAAACTTCTCTTCTGTATTTGAAAGTACTAAACCATGCTTATATACAAGTTGGTAGAACTGTTCTAAATGGACCTTCTGCATATTTACATCTCTACTAAATACAAGTAAATCATCAATATATATAATAATGTATTCTACCCCACTAAAAATATCTTCCATCCTTTTTTGGAATTCAGATGGAGCATTTTTCAGACCAAAGGGCATCACAGTCCATTGATATTGGCCATGAGGAACAGTGAAAGTTGTTTTATATCTGTCAGCAGGAATAATACCAATATGCCAAAATCCACTTTTAAGATCAAACTTGCTAAACACATTAGCATTAGCAATCTTAGCAAGTAACAATTATTTATTAGGCAGAGGATATCGGATAGGAAGAAGAGCATCATTCAAGGCTTTATAATTAATCACAAGTCTTTTCTTACCCCTTTTCTGCTCACTGTGTTTATTGACATAAAAGGCTGGGCAAGCCCAAGGGCTCTTACAGGATTCAATAAGCTTTTGTTCTAGCTGTTGTTCAATTTATGCTTTGCACAATTCCTATTCTTTTGGACTCATATGATTTGCACTAGCTTTTTGTGGCCTAGGAACATATCCTTCTTTGTAAGGTAGTGCAATGAAATACTTTTCTCTTACGCAAAAGACATCTGGCCTACTGGAAGTACAATATGCACAAAGCTTATCATAAATTTGTTGCAAAGTCTTGGGACCATGTAACTCTGCATTTTTGACAATCTTATTAATCTTGGTCAGATCTTGCAGACTATACTGGAGAGGATCCTCATCTTCAGGCTGCGCATTGATTTTGTAGTCACTGGAAGCAGGAACTGTGATAGGACCAATGGTGGTGGAGAATACAACATAATCTTGCCCAAAAGCGACTGGAAAATATTGCTTTAGAAAATCTTGCCCTAACAAAACGTCAGCGCCAATATCAAAACTATACAAAGTGACAAAAACCTGTACATCATTCAAGAAAATAGGAAATTCAGGAGCTATATGACTCATTTCCATTAAATCACAAGTGATAGCCCTGAATTGGAGTTTAGTAGGCTGCCATTAATAATGTGGAATGGCTTTGTATTTGCAGCAGCTACTCATAGCACCAGAATCTATCTGAGCATCCAAAGTATAAGCTTTAATGCTAGGGACTTTAATTCTTATTGGAATAACCACTCTATCTCCAATGCCCATAACATTAAACAACTCAACATTTTTCTTTGGAGATATTTCTTCAATGACTGGAACATTTTTCATCAGTAAACTTGTTAATTTAGAATTACAATCATCATAATCAGAAATAAATAATTGAAGCTTGGATGATAACTGTATCATTTCTAACCTTGTATGATGAATTGAAGACTCCAAATCTATGATCTTCTTTTTAAGAGCATCAATTTGGTTCATACTTGGAGATACTGAAATTTGCAAAGATTTGAACATTGAATCGAACTCCTTTTCGATGAACTCATCATCATCTCTTTCTTCTTCAGAAAATATTTCTTTCTTTTTAGATGGCAGTTGCTTCTCAAGATTCTCAAGTTTCTCAATCAATCTTCTTCTTGTTGTAAACTGAACTGGATCTAACTGTGCTAGATCAGCTTTGACTGTGGCAATCTTTGCTTGTATATCTCCTGAAGAATTTAAACTGAACATTTTAATATTAGGAATGAGTGTCTCATCTGAATCAGATGATTTTGAATCAATTGTTAATTTCTTGATTTCAAGAATTTCATTATCTGAAGATTCTGAAGAAGAACTTGAAACTTCAATATATTCTCCATCAGAGTGGGATATGAGATCCCAATCTTGTGGATCATGGATTGTAGAAAATATATTCATTATCTTCATCCGCTTCTTATCTTTTCTTCCTCTGCAAGTGTTAGCATAATGACCTTCTTTACCACAAATAAAACACACAACGTTTTTAGAAGGTTTTGATCTTTTCCTAAATTCTACCCTTCTACCTTTAAATGGTCTCTTGGAAGGAAAGTACTTTTCCTTTTTTGGAAAGTATTTATCAGTCTTGTAGGAGCAGGACTTGTCAAACTTTGTCCTTTTAGAAAACTTTCTTTCACTTTTCTTATGGCAACCAAAATCATAGGTTTCTTTGAAATTATTGCAAAGCTTTGTGCTAAAATGAATTTGTTTTGAAAAATTCTTCTTAGCTTTGCTTTCTGCACATTCTTTCTGCAAAATTGTGACAATCAACTGATGAATAGCTGCAAATGATTGTCCTTCCAAACTTACTTTATGATTTGCTATGTACTGATTAATTAGATCGGGAATTTTACCAGGCATAGACTGAATATAATACCTCATATAGGCAACATTATGTGGATCACTATCCTGATACAGAAGTTTCTGCATAACACAAAAGTATTCTTGCAAATAATCAATGTTGCATAACTTCTGGGAGAGAAATAGTTGTGAATGATGGGCTGAGTCTTTAGGGACTAATCCAACAAATTCATGTTTTAAAGCTTCAAATAGTGCTCTTAATGGATCAATTATATGTTCTACTATTTGGTCTTTCTCTTCTCCGGCAAGCCTTTCCCACCATTGCTTTAGTATGCCAGTAAAGGACCATACAATTTGAGTGAGTATATCAGACCATGGTGCCTTGGTTTAAGCTTTTCTCTATAGTGCCCAAGCATGGACATTATGTAATACATCAATCACTTCATTATAATCAAGGCAATCAATATTTACTAACAATGAATTTCCATAGCCTCTGGAAGCAAGATTGTCTAATCTTACAGGTGTAGATTGTAGATTTTCAGTATATCCGCTGAACGGGCTTGATGTTGATGCTTCATGTGCAGAGGTATCACCAACACCTCTTTTCCCTTTGTTAAAATAGAAAAAGGAATCACTTCTATCTCTTTTAGAACTTGATTCACCTTGTGTTTGTTCACTAGTTGATCCTGACATGGCCATTATTGTAGGAGCAGATGGTTGGCCATTTTGTTTATTAAAGAACGAAGGCTGACATAGTTTTTTGGTAGCCTTAGACTTTCAACAGAAGGAAGATCAGCTAGTCTATTCTTCATCAACTCTGTCTTTTCTCTAGCTAGATTTATTCCTTTCTGGATTTTCTGAAGTCTGATTTTTCTATATTCTCTACCTCTTTAAAGAAAATATGCTTTGGTGCATCAGAACTGGAGGAGAATTTCAGCCTTGAACTTGAGACATCTACTTCTCTATAATGAGGTGGAGAAGAAGGAGTGGGGAGTGCATCTTTAAGATGTTCTAAAGACTTAGAGATGATACCCATATTTGACTTAATATTATTTAACTTTTCTGTGTGTGCATCTTGGGTCCCCAACGTCTCAATATAACCAGTATGCATGTTTTTGATGTGTTCTTTAATTTCTACAACATCTCTGGCTATATCATCAATATTCTGAAGCATTCGGTAGTTTGTGTAATTATGCAGCTTTTCAATGTCATTCTGATCTAGATCAGAGATTGCTCTCATAGATAACCAATGGAATTCTGCTTTCTTTGTTCCGTTGCTAAATGTCCTTCTAGAATTTCCAGATTCTAAATATCTTTCTAGTATTTTTGCAGTGACTTTTGTCTAGGCCCTAGGAAGTGAGAAAATTTTAATATCAGGTATAAAGACTTCACAGCTAGGGGAATTTTCAGTCTGGAATGTAGAAGATGAAGATGGAATGCAAAACTGACAGTCATCAGGTTTATGAGAGGTAGATTTTCTATATTCTTCTCTTGGAGCAGAATGTCTTGATGATAAACTTCTGGGGACAGAGCGTAAATGTGGGTTCCTACTACTGAAAAATGTAGATCTAGGCAGGGATGGCATAGATCTAGTAAGTGAAGGAATGATAAATTTAAGGCCAGAGGATCCGTCAGGATGTTGGATGAGAGATAACTACGGAGGAACTTTAGATGTTTGCAGTTGAGGATATTTCTGTGAAAGTGGAATATAAGTACTATTCCATTCATCTGGAAGAGTACATTCTGCAAAACCAATCTATAAGGGAGCAGTGTTACCAGGGCCAACAATAACACCTTCTTTTAAAGCTCTACCAGCTAACTTCGGATTGAGAGGAGGCATGGAGGTAGAGACAAATCTCAGGCATATAGAAGCATGGAGCTGAGCAATTTGTGACTGCGGGGCAACAATAAAACCATAAAATTGTATATAAGCGTTCAAGAATTCATTAATATAAGGGTCTGTCAGTGAAACTTGATATCTGGGAATAATTGATGACCAGACAGGGCCATTGTTGAGGGGACTTTGGAATCCTCCCAATAAAGCATCATTGAAGTTATTCATTCTGGTGTCAAGGACACATGTCAAGCATGAAGTATTTAGACCAGGACGGACTAGTGGATTACTTCCAAATTGTATGATTCCTATACGGATATATCTATAACCATTCTCCAAACCCCATTTGATGTTCTCTGGCTGTATCAGCGGGATTTGATATACAGACTGGCCAGTAGAAATAGGAATATTCACGGACGTAAATCTAAATAACTGAGCAGCTTGAAACTGGAAAACAGGGATTTTGTAAAGCTTATCAATATCAGTCTCTGGCAATGTCCAATTTCACTGTGGTTCAAATTCTTGTACTAACACCTTATCATCATAGAGAATATCTTCATTTCTGGATTTATTTAAAAACTTATTCAGGAAAGACCATCGATTCTTATGAGCTATCTTTCTGTCTTCGGGCTTCTGAAGAGAAAAGTCATTCATATAACCAACCATTGAAAGAAAGTATGAGTAAGCACCTGAACAGAGGAGAAACAAAGTCTTTGTGCACCAGGAAAGCAAACATAGCAGTCCTTCACCTTCACAGCTCTCTACCAACGCCTTATTGCCAACTTAGACTCGTGGACAGTAGCTCAGACAGATACAACTCAATGGGAAAACCAGACAAGATCAAATAACTTTGGAAAAAGAACCAGATGGCTCTGATACTGGGTGCGATATGCAATTGCGATATATCGCATCGCAACTCGACTACTCCGGGGGCCGATTACCATAAACCTGAGATGTGTGATTGTGATCGCATCACAACCTGCCTTGCGCCGGGCACCGATCCTTCATACTCGTCCACCTTTTGCCAATATGCGATTATGATCCATCACAATTGCAACTTCGGCTGATATCGCATCACAACTCAATACCGTGTCGGGGTCGAGGCCGATTTTTGTAATGTGATTTTCCTTTTCACTGCAATTGCCGATATGCGAGGGCCAATGGCAGAGTGACACTTGGCACCTCCCGATTGGCTAGGACCTTTGCCATGTCATCAAGTCAACCCTGAACTTTGACCAGCTCTACCTTCTGCATACAAGCTCTAATTTGAGTGTCATTTGCAGCATTGGATTCTGAATGACAAGCTCTTCAATATGAATCTGAAATTATCAAAATTCTTATACTTTGAAATTTTGAATGTGCCCCCCCACCCTAGGTTATGTAAGCACCTACTATTTCATCAACAATCAACATCACGGTTATGAGTCATCCACAAATCCACACTTCATCGAAGTCCATTTGCTAGGCCGCACACTACCAGTATTACAGTGGGTCACAAACATTACAGGGTATCTCTATCCTTGGATCTTCGTTTGTCATGTTTATGGGTCATCCAAAAACCCGCACTTCATTGAAGTTCATTTATTAGGTCGCACACTGTTAGTATCACAGTTGGTCACAAGCATTACAGGTTATCTCTATCCTCAGATCTTCGTTCATCGCAGTTATGGGTTAACCACACAAAACCCTTCTCTTTAGTGGCTCTTCATATTCAACACAAGATTCTCAAGAGGGAAATTCATGCAATGGGTACCAGTGCTTCTTAAGGAGGGAGGAATGATACAAATGGAAAATGCCATCTACCCATGGTATTCATCCACCCATCGAATTTACCCATGGTATTGTAAGTGGCATCCTTGCATGGTATTCATTCACCCATGGTACTTGTCTATTGTATGTGACATAAACCCATGGTATTCATTCACCCATGGTATTTACCCACCCATGAAATTTACCTGTGGTATTGTAACCAAAAAAGACTATAAGTAACAAGTTGCATTTTGTAAAATTACAGATTGTCCACCACAATGTAGTCTTTATAGTTGTTTGGTCTTTACTTACTAAGGTAAGTTAAGCTCTTAATTCCTTTATCAACCTGGGAAAGTACACTTAGAGGCACTCATCTAATGTGTATAGATCTAGAAGGATTTAAGGTTCTAATGATAGCCTAGTGAAATGAAATTAACAGTGCTCTCTTACAAGAGGTCCTTTGTTATGAAACCAGCTCAAGAAAAGATAGAAAAGATAGATGAACACCTTAGGATTCAGCCTCTTCGAGGGGGCAACCTCCTTTGCATTACATAAATGAACAATTCTTGGATGATTCAAATGACAAAACCTCCTTTCTATATATAGGAGTCTAAGGAGTCACAATATAACCCAGCCGACCTAACAATAATAATATAAAGCCGAAAAGTAGGGAACAGGAGGTTTGAGAACTTCTGGTGGCATCCATGGCTAAACCCTAGTTTTTTGGCCCGCTAAATCGCAAGGTCCCTGGACTGCTCGTGACCTGTTTTGAATCCCGGGGAATGGGGACACTCGCGGGCCCTTTTGAAGGTTTCATTATTATATGGTTTTGACCCATATTGGGATCGCTGAAGCTTTGTTTTAAGGGTTTGCAGTCATTTGATCAGTCGTTTTTGTTTACCTTCGAGATTCCGGTATCCCCTGCAGTCTGTCCCCCTGGTTGGTGGTCAGAACAGATTTTTGTCGATTGCTATGGTGGAGGAGGACCTCGTGGACTACGAGGAGGACCCCATGATAGAACAAGAAATTTGGGCATATCAAAATCATCCGGTTATGGACCCCTGGGGTAAAAACCTGCCTAGCTTGACAGTTGTTGTTCATTCGTCACTACACACGCTATGCTCCGGAGAAAAGCAGCATCCGACTGTCAACATTGCGGATCTTTCAGTTTTAGAGTGCCCTCCTCTCTCGCTGGCCACACTTCATCTGTTGGGCTCTTGCATGCAAACCTCCCCATCCTTCGACTCCCCCCTTCCATACCCTTCGCAACAGCCCCTGCTTTCCCCCACGGTAACCTCCCAGTCCTTAAACCCTTCCTCCATATCCTTGGCACTGGATGGACCCTCCAATGTACAGTGCCCTGCTCAATCTTCCTTTCATCCTGGCTCTTGCAGTTTAAACCCTCACTCTCCTATTCGCTCAGGCTTCTTCAGCTCTCCGCTTCTGTCTGCTCGTCCAGCCAAATCTTCCCAACACAGCACCTCGGATCCGTGTCGCAAGCTACTCAAAGAATTCCCTATAGGCAAGCGCTCTGACAAGCAGAAAAAAGGTCGACACCTCAGGGCCATTGACACATATACTAACTTGACATTCGGGGAAGATGTTCAAATGGCGGATGCAATAGATACAGCGAGGAAAGTACTGGTTGGCCAGGTCCATGGTCGGACTTATTCGGTGGAAATATTGCGGCAATGGGCAGAGGAGATTTGGGGCACCCTACTGAAGGAACTTCCAGCTATAAAGGTCCTAGCAAGAGGTTGGTTTGCTCTACACTTTCATAGAGCAGAATACACAGAATGGATATTGTCTCAATTCTGGCATATTGAGCTAGCTCGTGTCCTTCTGAAGCGATGGTATCCCCTCTTTGATCCGGAGCGTGAATAGCTTGGCACTGGGCCTATTTCGGTCATATTGTTGGGGTTACCTATGCAATTTTGGACCCCTCAGGTGTTCAAGCGTATTGGCGATGCGCTGGGAACTTATCTTGAACATGACTAGTCCTATGAACGAACATGAATTATGACTATGGCAAGGATTTTAGTTCATATTGATACAAGGGTTGGGCTGGAGGAGAAAATCACATTGCACCACAGACATTTCTCGCGCAAACAGCTTCTGGACTATGAAGGTGTCCCTTTTCGGTGTAGAAGGTGCCACAAAGTGGGCCATTTGTACAAAGACTGTCCATTGCTCTCTGGGGTGACTTCTGAAAATTCAAGGGGGACAAAACAACAACCATCAATTGAGAAGAACAAAGGTGATATGAAGCAAGGGGAGGGTGACAAGATCCAAAGTGAGATCCCATCGAAGGCAAGGAAAAGTGCTTCAAAGAAGACAAATAGTAGGCGGAAAGCAGCGTCCTCACCACCTCGTACCTGCTCCAAGTCTGCAGTGGAAGCATCTTCTGCCCCAGGTAATGGGTCTCTTCCCATAACCTCTGCACTTTTTTCAGATATTATGTTTTATGTACTGCATTCATCTCTGCATCCTCCTTCCTCTATACCGGGCTCTAGCCCCTCTATTCCATGCTCCATTGCCCCTCCCCCCCCCCACCTTCTCCACCACTCCCTCCTCTCTCAGGATGACATCCTCTCCCCTCACCCTTTCAACCTCCCTAACTAGCTCGGGATCACATCCATACCACCTTCGACCTCGTGTCCGTCCAAAAGTTTTGGGACTAGGACTCTCCCCTGGACGATCCACTAAGCATAAACCTGCTAGGGGCCAACCATCCAAAATCAAATCAGCCATTCAGTCTATCGTGGCAGATGTTGCACGAGACCGACAATGCACCATTGAGAGGGATTAGGCAGGGTTGCCCTCTATCCCCACTCCTTTTCTTGCTAGTTATGGAAGGCCTGAGCAGACTTATAGCATCCACTAAAAGGAGCGGGGGATTTAGTGGGCTAAAAATCATGGAGCACTTTTGTCTAACTCATCTACTTTTTGTTGATGACATCCTGATATTCTTGAATGGGACTGTCTGAGATACTACCTCGTTAAATGAGATTCTGAACCTATTCTGCAGAGCTACAGGAATGGAAATAAACAGAGGAAAATCCACTATATCCCTATCGGATTGTACACTGCAGGAATCACAGCTTGCCTTGCAAAAATTTTCCTTCTAAGAAACTGATCCGTTGGAGGGACTCAAATACCTGGGCTTCAGGCTTAAACCTGATGGATACAAGATTGCAAACTGGACCTGGCTCATCACAAAGGTAGAAAAGAGAATCAGTTGTTGGTGTCACATGCTCCTTTCAAAAGCGGGCAGACTTATCCTAATAAAATCGGTCCTCGAAGCCACCCCGGTATACTGGATGTCACTTGCCTAGATACCAAGGGGTATTCTACACAGAATTCAACAAATATGCTGTAAATTCCTCTGGAATGGCAAGAAGGAGGGCAAGACTTTTTCCTAGGTTAAATGGACCAAAATTGCTACTCCTAAGAAGTGGGGAGGATGGGGACTTAAATTACTCCCTGCCTTTGCACAAGCCTTGGCTGCCAAACAAGGATGGCTCCTATTGAAACAGAACAGTCTATGGGCGGAAGTCATACATCACAAATATATCTGGCCATTGACCATCACTGACTGGATCAAAAGGCCGAATTGGAATAGGAAAGGTATCTCGGGGATATGGAGGGCCATACTCAATGCTATGCCCATCATAAAAGATGGGTTGCTATGGAAAATTGGCAATGGTGCTTCTGTCCGTATTGGTATTGACCCATGGCCGGGCTGTGGAAACTCCCATAGGTTACCAAAAGGTTTGGTACTTTATTTAAATAACAGAGGTATAAAATTTCTTTCACAGATTGGTGACCAGCATAATTCTACCTTCTTTTCTTAGGCCTGGTTGAATGATCAACACTGGAATATCCCTATTGAGTAGAGTGATGCTTGGCAGAGCTATATACAGGCCCTTACTAAGACTCATGTCAGATAAAGGACTGATGAGGATGAACTCATATGGGCTCTCTCAAAATCTGGACAATATAAACCGAAAATGAGCTATGACAAAATCATTGAAGATAGAAAACCTGAGAACCTCAAAAGCTGGTGGGTCTCTCTATGGAAATTGAATGCTCCTCCACGAACCAGGTTGTTGATGTGGAACATTTTGGAAAACAAGGTCCCCATTGGATCCTATCTTAAAAAAGGGATTTTTGGGGACCTTCCTGATGTGTGATGTGCCTTCAAGATGAAGAATCAATCCATCATCTATTCCTCTCATGTCCTACCACCAGGTTTATTTGGTCAGAGGTCATACAAACTCTTAATTTAAATATGAACTGGCAGGGGGTGGATATCAACACAGCGTGGGAACAGTGGTGGAGCACCGCGGCGGCGGAAAAGCCTAGGAACCTCCCTCTCCTGGTATCATTGTATATATGGATCAAGAGGAACACCATCATATTCGAGGACAGATAAGTCAATTGGAACCTTCTCCATCCTATAATCTGCGCGGCATATACAGAACTTCCAATCGATATCAGTCATGCAAAGCCCATGAACATTTGACAGGAGTAGATAAATAAAGATATGTCGTGGGCCTACTTTGATGGGGCCGCCCAATAACAAGGCTGTGGTGGCAGCATACTTTTTCACCTATCTGAAACCCATTACTTTCAGATTAGTATGGGTCTAGGCCCGGGAACAAACAACCACGCTGAATTGATATCTCTGCGACACCTTTTATACTTTGCCATTATGAAAAACTGTCGAAATTTGCAAATATTTGGCGATTCAAAGACTGTGATTGATTGGTTTAATAACATGACTGTTTGTCATGCATACTCATTGAAGAATATCTTGGAAGAAATTGTTTTTTTCAAAACATTCTTTGACCAAATATCTGTTTCTCACATCTACAGGGAAATGAATGGAACTGCTGACCAACTATCGAAAGAAGCGACGCATTTTCTTCTAGGCAAGTGGATGATCAATGAATTTTCTCCAGCAGGGACATTCCAATATTTTCACAGGCCTTATATAGATGGGGCATTCCAGTGAGGAAGTAGCCTCTAATTTCTACAGTTTTTTTTTATGATCATGAACTTTTGGATTATGCTTTGTATATATTCAATATTTATGCTTGTAAATAGGATATTTTTCTAAGTATGGGCGATACTACTATCTCTTTTATGATGGTCTCTGCACCAATACTGTACACCCTCTGGGTTTTATATTACTGCAATTAGGCTCCTGACTGTGGATGTGTGCCACAGTACAGCATATGCCTTCGGGCATCTACAGCATGTAATTTTTTTTATGAAATTATGAATTTTCTATT
>APFE030384159.1:3142-23472 GCA_000404065.3 Pinus taeda
ATAGGGTGAACACAAGGAGTCGACTAAGTACTTACCGGAGGTTTCATGCTTGTGTTTGGCTGGATTCGACCTCCAATCTTTGATAGGCTCAGACTCAATTTCATTCTCACTTGCGAACTTCTCGAGAAATGCCTTATTGTAAACCTTCTCTGGCATAGGAAAATGATACATTTGCCTCAAATCTTCTGGTTTGAAGGACCCAAAGATCCTTCCATCTTTTGCAATGAAGGTTCTGTCATGGATAGAAATTTCCTCGATTGCCCATTTGATAGCATCAGTGTAGGGGAGCATTTGTTCTCTTGCCGCTATCCTATGTAGGAAAGAGTCGGCCAAGTCTTTGAGAGTGCCCTCTGAGCTCTTGGTAGAGTCTGCGGTAGCTTGCTCTACCACCTGCTTAGGCTTTTAAGCTTCCAACAAATCATAAGTTCCCTGCCAGGTGGTTTTGGCGAGTCCCGCGCAGGTTGTGTCTAATATCAATCCCTTCTTACTAGTCATGATTGGTTGTGGCATGGACTGTGATTCAATAGCGCCTGCAACCTTCTTCTGCTTCTTTCCCATAATGCCTGAATTGCTTTGGCAAATCTGTAATCTGCGCAGAAGAATGGTTTTGGCGTAATATTGAGAAAATAATAAGACTTAGAACTGAGCGAACAATAGGAAGAACGTTGATAGACTAGGCCTTTATTAAAACAGCGAGGATATGATCTATGGGCAGATTTTGAAAGGATGGGTTCATTAAGGGTCTGTATACAATCTGCCACCTTATAAATGCTTACTGGTGCAATATTCGCCTAAAGATCTTTTAAATGATGCGAGGGGCGTACCGGCGACTGAGCGGGAATGATTATGCCTTAATTACCATTAACTCCGGCTTTTCAATCATTCTAACGGCTTTTCTTGGAGAACTGTGCCTTACCTTATCGGATCGGGGAGGGGCATGATAATAGTTTTAACAATGTTTCAAACGATGCCGATCGCCGATCGCCGATATCGGATCGGGAAGGGCATACGCGCATTAAGCTTTGGCAAGAGAAACCACCGATCGCCGATGGCCGATATCGGGTCGGGGAAGCATGCATGAGCAACACTTGATATACAAAGAGAACTGCCGATCACCGATATCGCCGATGGCTTTATCGGGTCGGGACTTTGTCGATAGACATGATAATGGTGCTCAAGAAGAGGGCCGATGGCCGATATCGGGTCGGGGTTTGGCCTTTTGATTGTTTAATGCATGCATTTTTTGCCTTATTTCCAATATTTCAAAGGAATATTGCTTTTCTTAGTTTTATTGGAATTTCATAAAGTAAGGATTATTGACATCAATTTTATTTTGAAAGGGACCCATTTCATATTTTAATGATCTTGTGAATAATAATAAAGATGAAATGGGGGGTTGTTTTGCAAGGCACAACAGGTACCAAAGATCAAATTGAGCCCGAGATGGATACTTCTATGCTAACTACCTTTTTAGATACATGCATGAAGCTACTACAGGACACTAAAGCAGTGAAGGGATTCCAAGAGTTGATAACTAGGTGCGCAGGGTCGGGTGAACCTCGCATGGTATGAAAACTAGGTAAGCATGCTTTGCACATCGGGCGAGAAATGCGGTTGACTGCCCAGATTGGTGACTATGAGATGGATCAAGTCATCCTGGACTTAGGGTCGGATGCGAATGTCCTAACTAAATAGACCTGGGAGTGCATGGTCAGGCCCGCACTATAATGGTCTCCTATCCAATTATGGATGGTGAACCAATAGAAGATCTTGCCTATGGGGAGACTGCAAGGAGTCACAGTAGACATCGAAGGTGCAAGCACACAAACCAATTTTGAGGTAATAGAAATTGTGGATGGCAGTAACCCGTATCCTAAATTTTTAGGGATAGACTGGGCCATGGATATGAATGGAGTCATGAACCTAAAGAGACGAAAAATGATATTTGAGAAAAAGTCTCTCTGCGTAGTGGTTCCGCTGGACCCAGCCGAAGGGGCGTGCTACACTGATCCTATGCGTGATGAGGATATTGATGATGAACTAGACTGTATCTACCATATCACAACGCAAGATCAAAATTGGGTGAATCCGATAGTGGACGGGAGAGTCTCATGGGAGCATGATAGTCCCTGCACATCAGATTCAGATGAGGAGATTGAAAGATGGCAGAACCGATTGCATGACGTAACAACACTGAATTGTAAAATGATGATTAGATCACTACATCGTGTAATGATAGAAGCAAGGGAGGCGCCAACCAATGAGGATGCAATGAAAGTGGAGGAATCAGTAGACCGCTGCGAAATGGCTAGTCTAGAATAAAAGTAGCAGGGTGCGCAGACGGGGGCACTGTGCACAACAACTACTCAGAGGTGGAGTACATGCCAAAAGACTAGGGGAAAGTGGCGCAAATGTAGAAGGTAGGCTCACGTAGAGTTTGGAGGACAAAATGGGGTGAAAACCCATCGGCGGCATAGGGTGCAGGTGTATGTTGTGCAGACACCCAACTGAATAAGAATAAAAAATCCGAATTCACCACAGCGATGCAATCCACCAGCTATCCGCAACAAATCCAGCAGGAAAGCAGGGGGGAGCATGAACAGTGTCCACCTGATAAGATGACCCACTCAGAATCTGCAGATACTAGGGGTTCAATGGGCCTATAATAGGAGGGAAGCGAAGGTGAGGTTGTCAATAGTAAGAGAAGAGGGAACCTAGAATGGGCGCAGTAGTAGTAGGCTTCGCGAAATCAATGACAAATGGGCATAGCAAAGAAGAAAAAGCATGATGTTAGGGGAAGGAATCAGCGAAATGGAAAGTGGCGTCACACAAGTGGGCCACGTAAATCTACACATAAGGGAACTAGGTCTAGCCAGGTCTACCTCGGTAATAGAATGAGCTACAACCCTGTTGTCATGGCTGCAACCGCACCAATGGAGGAGTGTACCCCATACAGCAGAACCTAATGAGCTAGCAAATATGAAGGCACTCTAAAGGTGCTTGCAACCCGGGCTAGCAGGAATGCTGAGACCTACACCAGGGGTGTGACCACCTGACTAGTTGTGGAAAGCATAGTCTTAGCGCCCCACGCAGTTCAAAGAAGACGCGGGACTATAAACAAGTTTGTAAAAGGTCGGTGCGGAAATAAGGTTCCACGCAGGGCCATTCAGGGAGCAAGATCACGACTGCGCCAAAGGGGTTGTGATGCCGCGTGGGAAGGTTGGCAGGTGGCCATTAATGCCACTATTCCTAACAAGAAGTTCTAGTTACGATAGAAAGGAGTGGGCAGCGGGTCATTAAGACAGAAGTTCCAAGTTAGATACGAAAAGATCTCTCGCCTAGAAGATAATAAAGAACTGGAAGTGGAGGGAAGGGATATATTCAAATTTACGGTTCGCAGAAGAGTTTTATCCAACCTAGGAGGAGCCAAATGAAGCGGCTGTGGCCCCCGAGGTTCCAAAGTCCCCATGCACATTGTGGCCCTGGAAAAACAAGTAGACGATGGGGCTAGTGAAGGTATCACTGAGATTCAGTAAATTATCGGTAGCCGAAAAGAGCAAAGCAATCACCACTAAACCCGAGGATGACGATGAAGAGTTGTAAGCCTTGGTCGCTCAGATTGAAGCACAGAATGAGCAAGAAGAGGATGCTTTCCAAATACCTTCACTACCCCCATATGTCTCTCCATGGAACGAGACGACCAATACACCGAAGGACCTGGATGTTGCGAAGAGTACACTCCAACCTCGCTTCTTCCGGATGAGATAAGGTTTGATGGTTTGCCACTGGACCGAGTACCAAGTATCAAGTTCAAATATTGGGATCTTGCAGATAGCGAAAATTTTCCCCAATTCACTGAAGACAAATTACTGCCGCAGAAGTGGTTACGGGGTGTGGAGAAGATGGGATTACTTAATCTAAGGTGGATACCCCACTATCACCACACGGCCATCACCATTTTTATTATCCGACAGTTACTATGTCTGTTACATGATGGGTCTCTCTAGTTGGAGAAGTTGATTCCTATCACTGTCGATTTACTACACTGGATTACCCACCTGCCTATTAAAGGGAACAAACCCACGGACATAGCTGGAACAAGTAGCGATGTGAGTTGGGTGGAAGCAATGAAGGCTAAATATAAGCTGGAAAAGCGAAAGTGCGGGTATGTAATAGCAAGCATCAAAGGCCGAGGGGTGTGAGTCGCCACCCATCTACTAGCCAGTAAACTCATGAGGAAATGCCGTGCAAATGAGGCGCCAACCCCTATCATTGCACTTGCGAAGCAATGTGCAGAACGGGTTCAATTCAACTGGGTGCAGTTCTTATGCGATGAATTTTTGACAAATTGTAAGGAAGCACAAGAAAAAGGTAAGGAATTTCATTATGCATGGTTTCTACTAACAGTTCTTTTGGTTGCATGAGAACTACCGCAGGGTAACCAGTTTCCCAGCATTGAGAACAACCTACTTGAAGCAGTGCGGTATACCTCACTCTGGGCTATAAAGGATGCCACGAGGGTTCGTGAGATAAAGGTATTTTGGATATTCATGGAGGCGAGTATCCAGACATGGATTGCTCGTAGGCTGCAGATGTCCCCAACGGTATGTAATAGTTTTCAAAGCACGACTGAGTTCAAAGTAGAATGCATAACCTATATATCCAAGTGTGGAAGGATCCAACACAAAAATGGGTCAAGCTTCCATTCATTGCTATAGAAGATGCAATTTACAAGGGATTGACAACGTGGCCTCTGAAGTGGTGCACCCCAAACATGGTTGCATTGGAAAGAATGGCTGAAAGAAGGAAATCTAGCTGTGACTCACTAAACTAGCAGAAAGGATACATTAGGGACGAAGACTTTGGAGAAATAATTTCTTGACAACAGGGAACTGACACACAATATCACTACAGGCACATTGGAGGAGTTGATGATAGAGCAGACAACTGTGTTGGGGGATCTCATAGTGTAGCTGTAAGCATTATAGGTGCAACCCTTGGGAGGGATGATACCAAACCTAGCATATGACACAACCGCAACTGAGCAGATAATGAGTAATCACACAATGAACACTTTAGTGTTGCCAGTAGTCACTGTCCTAGCCAATGCCAAAGGTGACATGCGAAGTTGGGGGTTGAATTTGGCCGCTCTACCCAAGGAAACCCTATACCAACTACAGGATGGGGTAACCACTAAGCTGCATGCCAAGGAAGGTTGTGCCCTCCAAATCTTAATGGAACATCAGGAAAATATGGAGCACATCAGTCTATAGCATGATGACTTGGTCGCACGCAACTAGGAAATGGAATAGGCCATGGTGGAGGCTTGCAACAAGGTACTAGAGTTGGCTATCCCAGTAGAACTTCCAATAACTGAAAAGATTCATCACATGGCTGCAGGATTCCGTACGGCCTAAGAGGAGGATGTGAAAGCTCAGTGGGAATTAAATTTACAAATTACGGAGCTAAGACTGAAGGCGCAGCCACATACACCCCAATAAGTTCGAGAGTAGCACTGCGGCAAAATTCAAGGAGGATTGGAAGTAATAAAGCGTGATGTCCAAGATTTCTCAGGATTGTTGGATCAGTCCCTCCTTATGCTCACATCCTTACAAGATGACCCAACGCTACAACAGGTAGAAACAGAAGCGTGGGCTTATGACAAAGTTCGGGGGACTATGCAAATGGTTACCATCACACAATGACTAGATAAAATGAGGGAGGCCCAGGTTCTCAAGGCACAAGTTGACGCCGCTGGGTAGAAGGAAGCAGTGCTTAAGGAATGCATCCAGCCTTGGCTTAATGAGGCATTCACGGTCTCCACCAACATCGAGGGAAAGTTAGCACACATGCAGGCAGTATATGAACCTGGACAAGCAACTAACACTGATACTGATGCATCGGTGGCTCACGTAGAATAGGTAAAACAGATGGTGGAAGATTTTGTTGCAAGTGTAAGCAAAGTGCAAAAGTTGCTAAATGACCTCACCGCGAAGATTTCCACACCAGCCAAGTGACTCGAGATGAGTCACAATGATTGTGTTGGTGGCCTATTGGGTAGCAAAGGCCCTGCATAACAGTTTTGTGGTGCAAAGCCCATAATTATGGGTAAAAGTATGGTAAAGAATCTGTGAAGTGCGCGGAGCACGAATTGTAATGAGTCAAGTCAAAGGGTTGTCCGCTCAAAAATAATGTAAGAAAATAGAAAGTGAGTCAGCCTGCCCATGGTCCACGGACCATGGAAATGTATAAATAGAGCAAGGCTCTATGGCTAGAAGTCAGTTTTTGGTTTTGGATCTTGATGTTATGGGTTTATGAAGGCAATATTATTTCTGCATCTATAAGTCTGAGTAAAGGATGTTGGTGGATAGATAGAGGCTCTACAGTGTGTGCGCAAAGGCCTGGTAGAGTCTGCAACTATGTGCATGGACCCCTGCAGCTGAGTGCACAGGGTGGATCTAGTTGTACTAAAAAGGGGATCAATAAAGATAAGAAGTTATGAATCATTGTGTGTTTTATCGTGAATCTATTTGTTACTTATGTTCTGGATTTATGCATATTTATGATTGCGTGCACTAGTTATTACTATTAAATGTTTTCTTAAATACCTTAACAAGTAGATTAGATCTATAATAAATTCAGTAATAAGAAAATGCA
Source organism: Pinus taeda (assembly GCA_000404065.3). Classification (NCBI taxonomy): domain Eukaryota; kingdom Viridiplantae; phylum Streptophyta; class Pinopsida; order Pinales; family Pinaceae; genus Pinus; species Pinus taeda. The sequence goes on from APFE030384159.1 coordinate 9,800, forward strand.
CCTATGTGGATCTTTGCGGAAGCCCGACAATAGTACAGAGTGGTGCAAGGCCACGAATTGGTTCGCGACTCCTCCAGACTACATAAAGACATCCTAAGGGTGTGGAAACCTAGTTCTAGCACCCTCCCCTGCTACCTTGAGTGAGACCTCAGCCTGCACTCTGCAGACTGTTGCCGAAAGGGTTGGTAGCTATGGGATTTGTTTGGCTAATAACTCTTCCGCACCTGGGTCAGGGCCCAATAAGCCAACAATAGGTGTGTGCTTAACCTCAGTAGTGTATTGATGGTTAGGTTGAAATGGTAACTTACAAGTGCTGGAAAACATTTCTAAACTATGAGCCTACATATTATGTTTCCTTGGAATGACTACAAGCTTAGTTTATGGAAAAGTGTTCAATATTTCTACAATTGTTCCTCTATATAAACTTAATCTAGGGTCTTTAGTCATATATACGCCATTAATTTGTTTGATAACCAACTTAGAATCTCCCATAATAGAAGCTCTTATTGCTCCTAACTTTTTAACCAATTTGAGACCTAAAAGAAGTGCTTCATACTCATCCATGTTGTTTGTGCATTTGAAATTCAATCTGTAAGCATGGCCCTCTGAGTAATAATTCTCTAAATTTTAAATCCACATTCCTGCCCCTGCTCCTAACTTGTTCACTGATCCATCAAATTCAAGATGCCATGATATTTCATGTTCATAATTCTTACTATTAGGGGGGACAAAATCTTCTTTGATTAAGGTATTTTGATCATCTTTTTCATCTGAAATCTCTTAAGTTTGGACAATTTCATTTTGAACTGTAACTGCAATTTCTTTTGGTTCTAAAATAGTGTTGTTTGAAGTGTTTTCTTGTGTTTGTTCAACATTGTACAAAATAAAAGAACCAATGTCAAAATGCATAGAATAGATGGGAAAGTTTTGAGGCCTAACCTAACTAATCACTACATATTTCATTAGGGTCTCTCTGTACAGTTTTTTAGGATGTCCAAACACTAAAATTGTGGCATATGACATGTCAAGTTGCAAAGATCCTTGGTGTTTAGCCCCACATGATCTAGATAATAGCATGCCATATTTAGGTGGTATATCAGCAACAACTATGTCCATGAGAATTGTCTTAGCAGGATATTGTACTAAGGAAACACACAGGTCTTTGATCAGCCCTAGGCACTTTATTTGACTAGAATCAAATGAAAACAAGTCTTTGTAAGTCCTAGTGATGCCTAAGTTCAATTTTTCCATAACAGATTTAGGCATTAAATTGTGTGAAGCCCCAAAATCTAACATTCCATTGTGTAAGATCTTATCATGAATGTTAAGGCTAATATAAAAGGGTGGTATCCCTCCTTCTAATGGTTTTCCATTAACATCGGGACTGAAAATAAGCTCAGGCTGATCATCAAATAAGTTAACGGAGTCTTCATTCTCAACAAAGTTTAAAGATTTGCTTATTTGAGATTTGTAAGTTTCATTTTTAATTAATTCTATTAAGGGGACTGAAATTTTTATCTTAGCCACCTCTTTTCCCATGTTGAAAGGCAAAGGGGCTTTCTCTGTTTGAGGATTTGGAATTTTCATTGGAGGATTTGGAGTAGGTTGGTCATCTTTTTCTACATTTGAAGTCTTTTTTTGTGGATTTTCTAAGGTTATGTTTGGAGTTTCTTCCACTATCTCCTTGGAAGGGATTGAAGTGGATGGTTGATTATCATGGGGTTGGTGATTGGTTATATCTACAATGGTGGGACCAAAAGGATTCTGATTTGGTCTAGAGAGGATTTGGAGAGTTTTTGTAACTGGAACTGCCTTGATTTTCTTAGTTTGATTTGGTGCTACTTTCTTGTTTTGGTTAGGAGTATCAGTTTTCTTTTTACTTCTTAAGTTGTATTGTTTGTGCACTTTGAAGATAGCAAAATCATACCCTTGCTTGTAATCGAATGATTCTCCTGATTGGATCTACAAGCATGTGTAGTTCCTGATCATCTTAAGTCAAAAAGACAATTTCCTCCCCATCTAATCCCATTAAGTTAATTTATCTGTCTTGTTCAAGGTCTTCTGAATGGGAAGTTTCAACATAGTTTTCTTGAAAAGGGGGCCTAATATTCTGATTAGGTCCATTTTTTCCAGTGTTTTGATTTTGATTCTTTCTAAAGTTTTGATTTCTCACTGGATGTGTCTGTTGATTATCCCAGTGAGGTTTCTTTTCAATGTTCTCTATCTTATCCATTAGTTTTTCCATTCCTTTGGCTAAGGCATCTATTTTAAGGTCAGAGGATGAGGTTTCATCTTTTAAGGGTCCTCTTCTTTCATTCCTAACCCTAGCTCTTTTTGCTAGCAGATTAGCTTCTACACTAACTACTACACTCTGCATGTCTTCTAAATTTGGAGGATTTCTCTCCCTAAGTTGGAAGGCCATATCAGTATCAAACCCATCAGGAAACTTTATTAGAGCTAAGCTAGGTGGGGGTCTGAGATTGACTGGTATTGCATTGTATATATTGTTGAATCTAGTACAGTAATCCTGGACTGTTTCATTTGGTCCTCTCTTGATGTTTTCATATTTTGAAAGAATTTGTAGAGGGTTCTTTTTCTTTTCCCATCTATTTGAAAATTGCTAATAAAATACTTCTAAAATATCTATGCTATTAGCAGGTAAATATCTAAACCATGTTCTTACATCACTAGCTAGAGTCTGAGCAAATAGTCTCGTTTGGACATCTCCAATATCAATTTCATGTAATTCAAAGAAATGTATCATTTTGTTTGTGTGTTGTTGTGCTGTGTAAGTTCCTATGCCATCAATTTGGACAATTTTGTTTTGGTAATATTGTGGCATGGCACCTCATGGATCAGGCAACATAAGAGGAGCATATATGTTTTCCATGGCTCTAAGTTGGGTAGGACTAAGAAGTGGAGTTTGGGTTCCTGAAGATGATAAAATGGGTGATGGGGAACTAGTAATGGCAGGTTGGTGGGGAAATGAAGGTATAAATGGAGGTCAGGAATGAACTTCAGAGATGGAAGGGAATAATGGTGAACTAAAGGGAGTTGAAATTGTTTCAGAAAGTTCAAGGATCTTAATATTAGTGATGGATGACTGAGGGGAATTTAGAATATACTGATCAATTGACAAGTTTTCCCTTTGGACTTAAAGTTCTGTTGTAAATTCTAGATCTAGAACTATGTCATCAAGTGCACTTTCAGACCTGGTTTTAAATAGGGAAAGGTCAAATGACTTGTCAAAGGGGAGGTCTTCTAAAAACAACCACTCATCACGGAATGAATCTGCTTTAATTGAAGGTGTAGAACTAACTAAACTTTCCTGTCTTCTTCATATTCTTGAAATAAAATTAGGATTATAAAATACTTGGGGAGGATTTGCATCTAGGTTGGCTGTTGTATAGTGAGTTCTCCTTGAAGCTAGAGTTTCAAACTTTTCTAGTTACTTTCTTTTTATGAAATTTTTATAAATAACTTCTAATAAACCCTTCAAGAGGCTTGAAATAAAAATTTGAAATTTCTCAAAGGTTTATTAAGATTGAGGATTTGAGTCCCTAGTATGATCACCACTATGTTATCACTCAGAAGTTTTCCCCAGAAGTTATTAAAAGAAGGAATAATTTGAGGTAACCACAAACCAAATGTTTTAGACTCAAGTTCTAGCCAACCTAAGTCCAGAGAGGGCTCTCTCTTTGTAATTTAACTTTGTTTCTTATTTAGAATTTAGGCTAGTTCTTAGTGTTCATGAGGATTTTGATTTTTGATTCAATGTTGGGTGGTGCAATTCTTGGAATAGATGAATAGAGCTAGGTCTTCAAGCCATTGGGCTATGGAGTCAATCAAAGGATAGCTTAACTGGACCAGTTCATTAAAGGCATTGATTATAGGGTAGGCTAGCAAAGCAAAAGGAAAATCTTCAAAGGGTTGATGGATGGAATGATTCTAACCAGGGTAAAAGGGCAATGAAGAATCCTTAGACGAAGATCAGAATGAGGAATAGAGAGTGATCAACAACAAAGAGCAATTAAGAATCCTTTGCTACATAGATCACAGGGAGAAAATATGGAAGTAAGGAAGCGTTTAAGAATTCCCTAACTAAGATAGTTTAGCAGAAAACATTAAGAAGGTAAATAGTCAATACAAAGAGCATTAAAGCAAGTTATGAAATGTCATTCCTAGTTTACCATTCAAATTTCATTGAAACACATATGATTATTAATAAACACAAGGAAAAACAATAATACACATGAGAAAATACTTATTTGATTTTTGCTTTACCCAAGAATCCTGTAAAATGTCTGAAATTTATTCCATGATCCAGCAAGCCAATCTAGTCTTGATACAATAGCACTTTGATTTTAGATACAAGTCTACAGAATTGGGAATTATTTATCTCATAACAGTTTGAGATTTAATTAAGGAAATAAAAACATCTTCAAGCATGAAGATAGAGACAGATGAAAAAATGCATCATGATGTCCCTCTTATTGTGGTAGTGCTAGCTGTTGCAGTTGAATTTGAGCCCTTTTAGGCTGGATGATATGTGTACACTCGAATCATCTTTATCTTTGGTCTTTTACTAATACTCTTTAACCTGCTACTCTTTGACCTTGTTCGCCTGTTTCATCCTGTTTCCATTTAGATTTACTATGGTAACCCATAGTAAATCTATCATCTTGTCCCACCATTCATCTTCAGGTAAATTTACTTTGAGCATCCTCCTATAGATCTCATCTACCTTAGTATATTTGGAAAAATTAGGGTTGGTGACAAAGAAATGTTTCACCTCATGCTCTAGGAAAAATAGATTTTCTAAGGAATCATAGAGTGCTTTCCTTGTTGGCAAGACTTTGATTCTTGAAGTGCTTGCCTGTTCTTTGGACAACTTCCTTAATTTGTCAACGTAATCTAGTTGGGTCATTAGCTTGTCATGGATGACCATAAGACTTGGAAGGCCTTTATCCCTCAAAATTTGAAACTTTTCCATGAATCTTTCAATGCCAACTTGCATGTTATGGCATTTTTCCTCTAGGTTAAGCATAAGGTTTGTTTTAGAAAGAACCTTTTTGACTTCTATGATGGCTTTAGTTCTATCCTCCACAGCAAGATCATTTAGTTCATGCCTATTCTTTCTATTTAAGAAGTGGATGAGTCAATTGGCATCCTCAGGCTGGTCTCCTAAGTCCTCTTTTACCTTATGAATTACTTCGGTGGCCGCTTTCACCAGTTCTGTTTGCTCAAATATTACTTGAATTGATGGCCAAATATCATTGACAAAGTCAATGATATTGGCCCAAAGCATATCCTTAGTTTGTCCTAGTGGCTTTTGTAGAGTTAGATCCTTCTCTAGGACCTTAATCTTCTCCCTTAGGGCTTTCTATGTTTCCCCTCTCTGTTGAATTTGGGGAAGCTTGCAATCAGTTTCTAAGCTTGCCACTTTTTTGTTAAGCCTTTTAAGCTCTATTGCCTGGATGGACATTTCCTCCATGGCTTTCACTAACGCTGCTATCTTTTCTACTGAGGTACCTACTATCATAGACTCAGTTGTGACTGGAAATGCTATGGCAGGTGGAGCTATTGGTGCCAAGGATGATACCAATGTTGAGGGAATTGTAGTTGTTACTGTGGGAATGGAAGCTATAGAAGTGATGGCCATTTCACTTTGTTTTGATTGAATCAATGTGTCCAATTCTTTCTCTGTTTCTTTCAATTGGTCAATTAGCTTGAGGACCAAGTCCATAAGCTCCTCTTGTCCCTTTTGGGTCTCCAGGACCTCGGCTGTCTATGGGTGATGCAGTGGTTGAATCTTCAGTTGCTTCATCAAAGTAGCTACGTCATCATTTTTCTTCTTGATCAGTATTTTAGTGGCCTTCACATCTTTGGGATCATGTCCTAACTCAATGATTAAGTCCTCCAAGGACTTGATTCTGGTGTCCTTTGCCTATGAAGAGGCCTTTTCTAATTGAAATTGATTTGATGTGTTATTTAGGGAATTTTGTAGTTGATGAGATGCAATCGCTTTCCTAGTCAAGGTGGAGTAAATCATCTCCCCTGTCTGTTTATGCAACTCAATCTGGTGAATAGGATGTATGTCCTTTTCTAGGACTTAAAAATCTATCTTCTGGAAGTCAACTGCTGCCCTTGGTTGTTGAGTAGTGGGCTTCATAAATGTCATCTACATTTTGCCCTCTTTCACACAATAGGCGGACATTAGCCTTGTTTGGTTTGTAGGTTCCATCTTTAGGTACTGTGCATAAGTCTGGGCTTTTAGCCTCTCATTCCTAGCCTTTATATCCATGTACCTTTTTCTAATGTATTGATCTCTATCAGCTAACATCCTAAAGGAGGACACTTCAACACCCTGATGCCTTTCCAACATCTGAGTATGCGATGTGGAAGGTCCTAGTGTGGCCCCAGAAGGAGTGGCAGGCCTACTTCTTTCTCTTTTAGTGTTGGTGGCCCCAATAGTTTCCTCTGTGAATTCTTGTTCTGAAACAAGATTTAACCTTTTCCTTTTGACTACACTGGTTTCTACATATGTTTGTGTGGTTGCTCTACTGGATGTAGTGGCCTCTTCCCTATTCCTTTTGAGGTTTTTCTCATCATTTAGAGGAGTTTGCAAGTGAAGGGGAGTACTCATAGTGGGCTGTTGTGTACCTATTTGACCTAATTCCTCTAATAGTTCTGGCTGCTCTAACTCTTCTTGGACCTGGCACTCTTCTTCTATATGAGATTCACTTTGTACGTGTGATTCAGTTTGTGCTTGAGATTCTCCTGGCACCTGCAGGAAAGAACCTTTGGCAAGCCTTTTCTCTAAATCAATTAGGGTATTTTCAGCTCCTACTTAAGTGTTATCCCTGTCTACTAAAGTATTCTCCACCCATTCTAATTGGTTTGCATATTTCTCTATCTTAGGGATTCAGTGGTGAATGTATGGAGCCATCTTGTTTTTCTATCTTCTATTGCAAATGAAGTCACATGGGTCATATCTCCACATGAATATTTGTTTTAGTTTGAGTCTCTGGAGGATTTATTCTACTTCTCTGCCAGCTTCTCTGCTATTACATACAAAGGGGCCTAGTTGATCTTTGATTCTGAGATGGGCCTTCTTATTGGCCTTAACAAAATGCACCTCATCTGAGTTGATTATTTGCTTGTAGTACTCCAGAGAAAATAACCTCATTGGGAGGTATATGGGAAATTTATATGGGGCCAATTCATAGCCATAGATCCTATTTTTTGTGTGATTTTGGTACAAGTACCAATCTCCCACTTTGTGTTGTTTTGACAGCTGCAGGATCCTCCTGATATCTGAATTGATTCTTGGAGGAGGACTTCCTAACAGCATGGTCACTACTGGATGTACAAAAAGATCAATGAAATCTGTGTATGGATATGGGGAATCATACTTATGTATCAAAGGAGTCCAAAAAATTAATAACCTAGGATGACATTTAGTGTCAAGTTTTTGGAGAGTGAAAGGGAACTTGTCAGCTTGGTAATATAAGAAAAGGTGGTACAAAACTGAAGAACACTTAAACACTCTTTCATTACTCATTCTCAGAAATTGTTCATGCATCCTATCAACTATGTGTTTGGCATAGTCATATATTAAAGCAGGGGGTTGTCCTAGAGTGAAAATGGACATGAAGGCTAAAATGATTTCATCTATGTACTCACTGGTGGTATAACCTAAAACACAAGAAATCATTGCCACTATATCCTGACAAAATGGGGAAAATATGGTAGCCACATATGGAGGAGGTTCTGTTGGGAAATTTTTTTCCTCCCTGATGAAGGTTTGGAGCATTTCAACAAGCTTGGTAGTGGTAAGCTTGGGAAAATTATCTAGTAGGTCTCCAATTAAAATAGGGGTTAAGTTCTTCCCTGGTTGTAGTTGCAACATCTCATTGATTTTCTCGGTAGTGATCGTAAAAAGTATGGTTTGGTCGAAGGACATCACTACTCTTTGACTGGGAATGTAGTTTGCATGGCAATAATGAACGATTTCAGGGAAAATGTGCACCTCAGGGAATTTATACTTAGGCAAATTAGATTCCCACAAACCTATTTTATCAACTTGGTTTAGGTATTGGTATTTGTATCGGTAGTATTGTTTGATAGGGGTTTGAAGGACAGAGGTGTCCTTGATTTGGAAATCTTTATCAACAAGAGAAAGGTGGTCTAGGTCTAGGTGTGGAGTGGTAGTTGGCCTGACATCCATGGCAATTGGGGCAGGCATTCTTAGATCTTGTGGATTTAAGAATGGGGGGAAAGTAAATTTCAGTCTTTGAGGTAATGGGGGTTCAATTCCAGGTGGGTTTTATGTTAATAAAGTTCCCTTTAATTACAATTAAGAAAGATTTAGAGACTAGTTTGGAAATTAAACAAAGCTTTCAATGGATTCTGGCTTAAATACCTAGAATTGATGAAAACGGGGTGTGAACCAGGTAAATGACAATTTTGAATGGTTGAAAAGGCACAATCAGGCTAGGAGGCAATCTGGGAGCTTTTGGCATCTTCATAGTGTACGTGTACATGGGTTGACACCTTTTCAATATTCATAGGTGTGTGCATAGAAAATTACAGTTAAAACAATAAAAACAATGATTTGGGGCTTTTTAGGATTTATGCGAAAAAAAACAATTTGGCGGGTACGAGTGAACAGTGACCATTTGTCACGTAGTGAGATGAACAATGACAGTTTTGGCGGGTAGCAGGCTGGAAGTAAGTGGTTTACTACGCACAGCCTTTGGGAGCTTGGCGGTATTGGGGGGGGGGGCTTCCAATTCCACTCATTGAGTGCCACATCAGCTCGGGGGTTCGGTGAAAAACAACCCATTTCAGGCAGGTATTATTCGGACTTCAGGCCCTTCCAAAATCAACATGGGTCATTGAATGGGGAGGGGGGAGATCATGCAGTGGTCGAGCACAGGACTTGCATGGAAGGTAACGGAGGGGCCTGACGGGTATTTAAACACAGTGTTTTTAGTTTAACAAGGGGTTAAGGGAGGGATTGAAGTGTCGAGGGAGATTTAATTAGTGAATGGGTTTGACTTTAATTAATCATAGATTGATTAATAATGTCTTTTGTCAGAGTTTGGATAATATAAAGTTTATATTTCAAACTTCGGGGTAGAGATATTAATCTTAAAGGGGTTTAATAAAATACATACACGAAATGGTTTATTTTTCGGGAATCAACATATGAATAATGTTAAAGCTAATATGAAAATTGTGGGAGATAAATGAAGTGCGCTAAGCATAATGTGTCTTTGTAATTCCTTCTCATTTTACATAGAACATCACAAGTTAGGCTAAGTGCATTTTTGTGGGTTTTTCATAAAAAGGGGTATTCATGGGGGTGATTGCTTTTCCTTAGGAAAATGGTGTTTTAACCTTAGGAAAAGGGATTTATTAGGGGAACATGAGTGAATTGAAGGGGGTGAATGATTATGGGGGGATTTTAGTACTTAAGATCTATAATTCATTGGGCTGAGGGTCCGGTCCCTCTAGAAGTAAGAGAAATGCTCTGAGTCCCTTTGACTTAAGATTTTGGGTACTTCAACTTTATTGTGGGAAATTAGTTAAGTAAAGGGTGAAATGAGTGAGGGAAAATTAATCAATTTGACTTTGTGAGTTCATGCTAGTCCAATTTCTCATTCATACTTAGAACTTTCATGATGAGGGTGATCAATATGCTTTTATCTAACAAGCATGACAATTCTGCAACCTTTCTTCTACTTACCCATCTACTCATCCTACCATTTTTACTTCTCTTTATTGCGGTACATTTAAGCTAGCAAACCCTTATCAAATATTTTCTTTTCTTTACAATGATAATCTAGCTAAATCTAACCTTATTACATCCAAGGGCTCAAATTAAACAGTTGAGCTCCTTTTTTATTTACTCTACCTAATCTACTTATATGCCAAGATTACATTGTTTGGTCAGATTTTTATTCTCTATCTATAAACATGAAATTGAAACATGAAGTAGCCAAGTTTAAACATTTTGACAAATCATGGATTGTGGCATAGGTTACAAACTGCACACAATCATTTATTCTGCATAAAAGGTAAATAGTAGTGGCATTTTGACTAGCACACTTTCCTGGTCTTTTCTTTTTTGGGGTTCATATTTTTTTTTTATCTTTTTTGACCTTTTTATTCTTTTTGTCCTTTGTTTTTTCTTTTAGGACATACCCTCTTTACATTTTTAATTTTTTTATAATGGAAAACATTTGAAAAAAGCAAAGATATGTACATATTATAGCTTTAATCTCATTCATTAAAAAATTATGACTCCTATTGGTATAGGAACCTAACACCAGGTTTATAGTTAGTTTAGATATAGGATTAGTTTATTGTGTTAATTTTACATAGCAAATCATGTGACTGTTTAGTTTTTGAATGGTTTAATTGATTCCGTACCTAAGCTTTTATTTCAATCCTATAGATTAAATTGACAAACTAAACTTTCTTGATTAATCCATAGGCACTGAGTAATGACTTAGATTGTTAACTGTCTCTTCTGAAGAGCCTCATCATACATATGAATTTTGAATTATTAATAGAATTTTGAATAGTATTCCGAACCTTATACTCTGTAACCATTCAAATTAAATAGTGTACATGGATACTTTAGTATTATGTTCTCAATCGATTGTGTCATATAATGAATGCAATATTGTTTACATTGGAATTTCGCACAGGGTTATGAGATTCCTTTGAGTTTTGTGAGAAGAATGGTTTGGTTTCTCAAGCTATGTTAAGTAGTTTTAGATCTATAAGATCTGTGTAATAATTTAGTTTCTTGAATTTTGTGTAGTCTTAGACTTATGAATTTTGTGTGGTCTTATAGAAGTTTTTTTGTGATTTAAGCCTTCGACTTTGGTGTGTATGCAATCATTTTGACTTTGTTTCATTCATGAATAGTAGTTACGTTTCTTAAAATTGTCACCATAGATACTAGTTATATTTCCCTTTTGAACAATAGTTAGGTTTCTTTCATTTTGATTGCGAATAAGTAGTGCAACTGTAGCCTCAATTAGGAACAAAGGTTCTGGTTTGTTTAAATTTTCACTTAGATTTCCTTCCAGTTTGATTAGGGTAGTTGATTTGATAAATTTCTCAACAATAGGGTTTAGTTTCCTTAAATGTCATTTGTCTAGATTCCTTTGAGTATCATTGCAGTTGCTTTGAGATAGGTGTTCTTTGTGTTTGAATGTTGAATGTATTTCTTTGATTGAGTTAAATTAGAGAACTTTGAAGCTTAATTTCAATTTCCTATTCACTAGCTTAATTTTGATTTCGCATTCGCTACTTTAATTTAGATTTTGAGTTCATTAGCTTATTTTAGATTTAATATTCATGCTATTCGATCTAGTGATTCATGTTTTTTCTTGATCAGAATTAGAACAGTCGAATGAGTGTTTCCCATTAAATGTAATTTGAATTTTGTAATTAGCATTTTACTGTAAAGAGAAATAGTGTTTGAAATTATTTGTTTAAGTTTTTCACTATAAAAGTATTTTGTAGAAAGCCTGTCTTACTTGTAATATTCTTGTTTAAACGAGTGACTGAATAGAGTTAAAATAGGAATGGATTCTATAGGACTTAATGAATGAGTTCCTCAATATTTAGTGAGTGATTTTGTTGAGCATTGAGTCTTTTAAAACAAGTATGATTTCTTTGAAGCTTTGTTAGAGTAGCATGCTTGATTCATGGTTGAATGCTTTAAGTAGATATAGGAGTTTGAGGAAGTAGGTTTATTTACTTAAACATTGATTATAAGAGGAAATCACATAATCTATAATTAAATCTTGAATCTAAACTAATACGCAGTGTAACTCACTGATTGCAATCCATGGTTGATGATTTAATATTAGGAGATTTAAAATAACAAATTAAAACTCTCAACAATTGCCTAATTTGATATTTTGCACAAACTAAGTAAACTTTTCAGATATGAACATTGGCCCATTATATATAACTATTTTGTACGGTGAACCAAATAGGGAAAAAACATTTTTTTTTTAAATCAATTGCCTGCTCATCTATTGCATTTTTTAAAGGCACTGCTTCTGTCTATTTTGTAAAACAATTGGTAGTAGTTAGAGTGAAAATATTCCTAGAAGATGAACATGTGATAATACGTCCAATAAAATATAATCCCTATTTAGAGAAAGGGAAATATGGAATGATAGGTTACAAAGGCGATGCATAAATTGTTTCCCTTCTAACAACCTTCTGACATTCCTTTCAACTTTACACTAACTTATAGTTGTCCCTAAAGATGAATGGGCAGCAGAAACTAGCTATCAAAAAATTTTGTGCTATGGTTTTGGCAGCAAAATGGGCACCAATGTACATATTAGAAAAATTAGATCCACGCAATACTTGTAGTAGTTTGTTAGCTACTCTATCATCTACACAATGTAAAAGGAACCCATAAAAAGGCCTACAACAAGGAATGTTATTAAGAATTATGTATTTGGAGGCTTGAAGTTGTAGTCTTCTTCATCAAGATTTGCCTTAGTTATTTGGGTACCTCTCATTTTGTAGATAGAAGTGATATATTTATACAAAGGATAATCTACAAGGTCAACTTGATTATCATTACTTAGGAAAAAGGCAGAAAATGAATCATGTTTATCATTCTCTTCATTTGGCTCTAGATGTTGGTCCAAATGGAGAGAAAGGACATGTCCCTTGATAGTCTTAGTTGTAATTATTTTTAGATTGTGTCCATATATTTTTGCAAGATAATGAGCCAAATTCTTAGATGGTAAAGTATGAGATAATAAAAAATTCACAGCAAGTAATGAGACTCTTACCTCGATGTTCTTGTTGAGAATACAATGTCAAAAATTTTCTATACCTTCAAACAATCTGTAAGAATTCTTTTCAATTAGTCAGTATTTCAACTCATCATATGATAATCTTAACTTGTGAAATATATAGGGTGTTCTTCACGTTAATGATTTTTGTATAGCAAAATATTTCAAATAGTCTCTTCTGTTGCATTAGTATATATAATAAAATATTTGGCAAAATTCAATTTTGTTAAAATAGGGATTGAAGGTATGCCTGTTGAAAAGATTTAACATGCACAATGCAAAACCAGTTAGTACACCTTTTGCTAGCCATTTCAAACTTAGCAAGGAAATGTGCCCAAAGACCCAAGAAGACATGGATTATATGTCTAAAGTTCCATATGCATCAGCAGTTGGAAGCTTAATGTATGCAATGGTCTGCACAAGGCCTGATATTGCACATGCAGTGAGAGTTGTAAACAGGTACATGAACAATCCAGGAAAGGAACATTGGATGGTAGTGAAATGGATTCTCAGATATTTGAGTACCACAGATCAAGCATTATGCTTTGGTGGTTCAAACATTTCTCTACAGGGATATGTTGATGCAGATATGGCAGGTACCAGAGATAACAGGAGGAGCACTACAGGATATGTATTCACTGTTGGCGGAACAACTGTCAGTTGGGTTTCAAAAATCCAAAGTGTTGTTGCACTTTCAACAACAGAAGCAGAGTATGTTGCTGCTACAGAGGCTAGTAAAGAAATGATCTGGTTACAAAGGTTTATGGGTGAATTGGGTAAGGAGCATGATAAGGGCACGTTATACAGTGAAAGCCAAAGTGCCAT
>APFE030384159.1:23748-134327 GCA_000404065.3 Pinus taeda
CAGTTTCAATTGGTCTTCAAGGATGACGATGAAGATGAGAAACAACTAGGTCCAAGAGAGGAGTCATTGTCCAACAAAAGAAGCGGCGATGGAGTTGCTACAATCATTCTCCAAGTGGGAGATTGTTGTGTGTGGAGCATGATTGTTCAGAGGTCTTTGTTTCAGCCGGATGTATACCCCAGGAAGTTTTGTACTCCCCTCCATGCGGGGGGGACTTTTCCCCCCCGCGGGGGTCCGGGGGGCCGATCCCCACCGGCTAGGGGGTCCGGGGGCCAGCGGTCCCCGGCGGGGGCTCAGGGGTAGCGCCCCCGAAGCTAAAAACAGATGTAAATTTGCCTTGTAAAAGTATAGTAATTTCTAGTCAATCTGGGCCATTCATTAGGCGGATGATCTAATGGTAGAAATTATGTTTAGTTTAGAGTTTCTTTCCCTAGAAGGCAACCCCTCTCTTTGTATGAGGGCATTGTATTTGAGGCTGTGAGATAGATGTGTATTCGGTGTGAGTGAGAAACATAGAGGTGATACTGTGAGAGAAAACAGAGGATATTACAACGGATTTGCTGTAGGTTTTGTCTCTTCATTTTGCTAGATAATAGAAAGGAAGGACTGGCTGTTCGAGGTGGACGTAGCCCAAACTGGGTGAACCACGTATATCTATGTCTCTCTTGTTTTGTGCATTTTCTGTGTTTATATTTCTGCAATATTTTATGTGTTTCATTGCTCTGTAATATTTAAATTTTCTAACAATGGCCTTGTCAATAGACATAAATTCCTTTTGGACTAGGTCATCACATTTAAAATAGTTATATCTTGTTTTAGCATATTACGAATTGACTTGACAGTTTTGGAAAAATCATAGATAACTCCTCAGACAAAGATTATTGTGGCCATTGAACATTGAATTTCTTTCCTAGATTTGGGAGCTAGAAAATTCTTGATTGCTTCAATTCTTTTTGGTCCAATACTAACTCAAGTTTTAGAAACAATATGTCCAAGAAGTTTTCTTGTAGTCACACAAAAATGGGTTTCTTTGGATTTAAAGATATGTTGTGTTATCTACACTTTTGAAATACTTGTCTATGATGATCAAAGTGGTATTTACAACACTTGGAATAAATTGTCAAATCATTGATATAAGCTTGAATGATTTTCCAAATGAGATCATGGAAATATTTTTGCATAGCTCTTTGAAACATGACAACTACATTAATAATCCTGAAGGGCATACACTCATAGGAAAATGGTGTCGTACTATGTAGTGAATGTGGTTATATATTTATCTTCCTTCTTGAGGTGCAAAGGTTGTGACCAAAGAAAGAATCAATAAGGCACATCATTTGATATCCCAAAACTTGTTGAAAAATTAAATCCATATTGGGAAGCGAAAAAATATCTTTCACGCTTGCTTTATTTAAATCACAGTAATCTACAACTAAATGAATGCCACTAGTTTTCTTTGAAATAGGGTCTAAATTAGTCACTCACTCTATTATTTAATAGGAAAAATAGTATGAGTGACTAATATATTCTTAATTTCTTTTCTAATTGTGTCCTTAAGAGAAGGATTAACTAGTCTCTCCCCTTTCCTTACATGCTTGGAATCTTCCTTAACTGGAGTTGTGTGTTTAATTATGTCATGATCAAAATCAAGGAAATCCTTGTACGACCAATACAAATCATCACTAAACTCATGAAAAAATGTCTAATAACCTTTTCTTCTCATTCTCTGAACATTGGGGTCTGATTTGTAAAACAATTCCTCTTATGTAGTCCTAGTATTTACAAATAATGACTCTTTCTATCTTTCTTTATTGTTTGACACATGACTGGGTCAAAAATAAATTTCAAAGAGATAAATCCCTTTAAGATACTTTTTGTATTTAGGATAATATCCTTCTTATCAGAAGGTTGTCCATCATTGGGTCAAAAATAAATTTCAAAGAGATAAATCCCTTTATGGTACTTTTTGTCTTTAGGTGAAATAATATCCTTCTTATTAGAGGGTTGTCCCCTGATAAATGAGAAAACTCTCTCATCATCTAATAATAGTTGCCAATACTCCTTATTGTTTGGTAAATGAGGCCAATATAATGATTGTAAAATGAAATGAAGACTCTTAAACAAAAGTTGTCTTTAATGTCTAGTAGCATATACAACCAAGTGATTAGACAAGGAATTTAATTACCTACAAATATGAGTAATGTTAAAAGAAAGTAATTTGGAAAATTTCTACCATACAACTTAAGTTTATTGATTAATTAACTTATTTAAAGGAGAATACACATTTTTAGTTAGGTTAAAAATAATATCAGAGTCACAAAAAATAGTGATGTGTTTAAAATATAAGTTAAGGTCTTATTGAATACCTAAAAGTATAGCCTCAAATGCATAGATGTTATTTGTACAATCAAATTCAAGTCTAAAGGGAAATTGACGTATCTTGTTGAGGGGAGAATATAACATGACTTTTGTTCAATTTCCTTCTTTTGAATATGCATAGTTGAAGTGTTGGATATCATATCACTGCTGAAAGGGGGAGGGAGGGTTGAATCAGTAGTGATAACTTCTTAAATATTTTTCACAATTATCTTATGCAGTCATATACTAATTCTTCATGTAAACACAGATTAATTCATCAGTAAATAAACATTTATCTTCAACAAAATCAATTCAAGACAATCACATATTCATGCAAAATGAACACAAGGATCTTTGGTGGAAAACTCCCTCTCGGTCGAAAACCACCCTTTGTTGTTGTTGCTATTTTGCTTCAAATTTTATTAATCAAACAAATCATTTTACATCATCATAGATGGCTATGTCCAACAAGCAATTTTCTCACTCTAATTTGACTTTGTGAACACCCATCCACTGGAAGTCTCTACCCCCAACAAGCCTCATCCAACAACCACTAGACTATGAGAATGTTACTCACTATACTAAAGCTACATGACCATCATCGGCAAGGAACACCCATTCCTCTTTTACCAAGCTGTCTCGATATGTTTATATTATAGGGCCAAATTTCATAATATTTCAAACTAGACCCCTTAACAAAGAAATAACAACCTCTACATTAAAACAATCAATACATGGGGCACTTACATCACAATCTCTGCAACTCAACTTCAATCAATTTAACAACATTAAATCATTAAACCAACTCTCAAGAAACAACTTCACCGAAAAATTAACAACTCAATTATTGGCAATAACTAGGACCAACACCTCTACAGATAAAAAATATATTAATTTTTCACATTCAGCCATAAGCATAATGAGTTCACAACACAACATATACACTAACTCAAAACACTATAGAAAATCAATACAACCTTCTCACATAAAGGTTACGACAACAAATAATCCCTGAAAACACAAACATCAGTGATATGATAATCATACTATATTGTGCTCCAACAATCTCTGATCGATGTGCTCCATACATAATGGATTACCTTTGTAATAGACTCTATACACTCTTCCTTTAATACAGATTGAATTCTTCCTCTTCAATCAATGAAAATTGGCATCTTGATGCATCTCACTATTTTCTGATCTCAGTAGCTCATTTCTATGTGTGCACATCTCTTAAAATTTGACCTTTGTATCATTTCCTACTGAAGGAGGTCACACTCTTCCCTCCACACAAACCTCTGCTCACCTCAACAAAAACACAATGGTAAATCTACTCCTCTTTTAAACCAATTTGTGCCACTATCTCCACTACTCACCCCATCAAGTAATTGAAACTTCAAACTTCATTATGGCATATATATTTCATCAATTAGAAGCTTCCATGAAGAATCCTGAACAAGAAACATCATAAAACATTTAATTCACCTGAGGTGTGGGAGGAACAAGGAGAATTTGTAACTTATAGTCTTAAACGCACTGACAAAACTATGAAATTTAGGTTTCAACCACTCCCACAACATAGTATTCCAATGGTTGGGGCCCTTCAACTTCTCCCACAAGTCGACATGGGAGTGGTTGGGGTATGGGATTGTCAAAAATCAAAATCTTCATCTCATATCTACCTCCAACTTCTTGTTTAGCATCTCTAGTATCCGTAAATCTTGTCTAATCCATAAAAACAACTTTGTAATCTCTTATTTTCCACATGGGGTAGCTCAAGCGGCAAGGGCAGTGGAAATGAAGTCTCACCGAACCGGAAGTCTTGGGTTCAAATCTTGGGCTACCCTTCCCCCGTAGAGGGGTACATAATGGACATGTAAATCGGAGAGTCCCGCCCCAGCTTACAAAAAAAAAAACTTTGTAATCTCTTATTGATCTTATACATGACATAGTCATCATAAGTGAAAAAAATAACTCATGAATGCAAAAATTGTATCAAGTGGCATCAATCTTGAAGCTCAGCTATAGAGGGGAACTTGATACATCATGAAAACCTCTACAATACCTTTAGAAATAAATGAGATTCCAATTCATAACTCAAAAGCATCAAAGAAATCTCAAGGGAAACACCTCAAGCATCATAGATATTCAGAACTAGTTGGCCAACCAACCATCAAATCCATCAAAGCAACATTAAAGCACTGGTAGCACAAAAATTTACCATAACAACCATTCACAAGACAATATCATCAAGTAACCAAATTTTTGGTTTGAGGGGGCTTGGCCGAGGTTTATAGTGTTTCATGCACCAAAAAAACCCTCAACTACTAGCCCTTTCAACAATGACCTGCAAGTAGATCACAATCTCACCCAAAGCATTTATGGGAGGCTACGGAACCAGGCTTCTGGAACCGAAGGGATATTCACGCAGTGGCACCATGTATTTACTTCTACTTTATATTGGTATTATAACTTCGCATGCATAAGAACTCACACAGATGATTAATTTAACAGATTTATATTAAACCCATAAACTCTAACAAATAAAAGTATATCTTACAGTTCTTCACATAATTCAGTGAAAAGCATGCATAACCACATATATAACAATAGATAATAAACACATAAATAGATCCAACACTTCGCTAAAACTTTCTTCTTTATTAAAAGGATATTCAATTACATGCACTTCTCTCACTGTTCCACCGAGTTGTAGGTGGTCTACGCACTCAACTCCAGACTCCTCAAGGTCTCTACTCACTCAACTGTGGAGCCTTCCACAAAACTACAAACTAGAAATGTGAATACAAAGATTCAGTTCACTTATGATGACATGATTCAATTACAAAGTATGAAATATCCTTATATACATTTAATATTTACAAAAACCTGTTCCATATAGCATGTATTTGTAAAACAAGCATTAATACCTGATACCTATTACAAAATAAGGGCTTTGTTCCATCCCCAAATCCCTAAAATATCACACAATTGAATATATCTCTATCATCTGCACGTGGTCCACTCCTTCTTCTACAGTGTCTTTTACCCAAAACTTGGACCAAGTTGGGTCATGCCCAAGATGCCCCCAACAACCACCTGTGACTCGTCCCGAGTGACTCAACTTCAGTGCCCTTGATCTTTGCTATGTCCCGTTGTACACTGCATTGTACTGTTGGACCGTTTTTTCCATCACGTTTTGTTCCTAGAGCTTCTCCTTTAGCAAAGTTTCTATAATAGGTCCAAAAGTATTTTGTAGTATTTCCACTTCCCTTCTCTTCAATTCCTTCAACCTCTTGTCCACTTCCTATGAAAGTTGCAAGGCTTCCTCCTGCCACACCTAAGTCCTCTCCTACAAGATCTACGATTTCCTCCAAAGATCATCTATTTTCACTTAGAGGTTATTTCCTTCAGTAATTCTAGCAAGCCTCTGCAATACTAATAAGGTCTTCACAACTATTAGGATATGTTATATAACTATGGGGATAATATGGGGTACAAAGGGAGGTACCCAAGGGAATAATATAATAATGGGATGAGCCATAGTATTAAATAAGGTGGTTAGCCTATATCATGTAAGGGACCACAAGTAGTTAGTAATAATGTAATGCGCCCATGGTATTAGCTAGATGGTATTGAGGTAACCATGGTAATGACCCATGGTATTGTATGTATGAGGCCTATATAGAGGCTAGAGACTCCACATGGAGATATGTCAAGGAATATTGTATGAACAGACATATGGCTTGTGGAGTGTTCTCCTTCCTTAAGGAGTGAATGTATGGTGTTGCCCTACCTCTAGGGTTTGATATTAATAAAGTGAATCATTTCTATCTATATTCAGATCTTGTTATTTTTGGGGTTTTTTTGCATTATCTTAAATTTTCATATCAGATCTATAACAAAAATGACCAAATTATCACCTACTTTATTTTACTAGTGATCCCTAAAAATTTGGTAGACAATTTTAATTTTTTCGATTCGTTTTTAAATTAAAAAAATGTGTGGCGGGCCACTAACACTGCCACCCCATGACCATATACGCATGCACACACACACACACACACAAATATATAAAATTAAAGTTCGAGGCTCACGGCTCTGACATGGGACCCCTCTCATGGCACATAATTATTAAAAGAAGAAAGAGACGACAATAGCAGGTGGCTTTCACCCACATTGGGTTTCCACCTTATATCTTGGTGTTCATCTCTGTTGCTTATGTGTGATGCTTTATTCTATTTTTACTGCATTGTCTAATAAATTCCTGATATACTGGTTAAATTTCAATGTATGATAAATTGGGTAAATCAAAAGATCTCTGCATATACGCTAGTTACCTTAAGTACAGTCACATATACACGCTAGCTCACTTAAATGAAGTAGCATATACAAATCTATTTTGAAAAATAAATTATTGATCTGATAATACTGATTCACCCCCCCTCTCAGTATTATTTCCAACAGGTAGTGCAAGATTGGTCAAACGAGTGGATGACTCCACCCAGTGGAGCAATTGGAGTAGTTGCAAGAGAGAAGGGTACCTTGTAGGGTGCGTGTATGAGTAGAAAAGATGTCAATGAAGAAACCAAGGAAATAGGGTAAGGACAAGAACATGGATAACACCTTAGCCATGCAAGGGTATCAAAATACTCGCCTTTCATCATAAAAATGAGACCAAGAAAGAGGAAAAAGGTAGATAAGGGTAAGGGAGTGGTGTCATTAGTCCTCACTAATGGGGACATCAACAAGATAGAGGAAACGATCCAGGAGATCAACATGAAAACCTAGGAAAAGGTTGAAGATTGATGTAAAGCTATATTGGCTGAGGTGCAGTAGGGTAGCGTGGAGCTGAAGGCATTACCACAAGGAGTTAGCAAACTAGAATAGGTAACCCAACTGTTGCAGCTAGAAAAAAGACTGGAAACAACTTTCAGAGT
The DNA here is from genome assembly GCA_000404065.3 of Pinus taeda. Taxonomy (NCBI): domain Eukaryota; kingdom Viridiplantae; phylum Streptophyta; class Pinopsida; order Pinales; family Pinaceae; genus Pinus; species Pinus taeda. Next base: position 31,047 of record APFE030384159.1, read on the forward strand.
TAGGATGTTACACGTGCTAGTTGGGGCACTAAATTTTGAAGCACCAGCAAAAAAAGAGCATGCCAAAGCATGGCACAGTGCCTAAATGAATGTCACTGTTCTACCCCTCCAAATGTTACATGAATTGCACCAATGTATAACCACAGAATTACAGGAACTCGAGAAAAGTATGTCACTATTAAAATCAAAGGCAAAGTCACAAAAAATATTGAGAAGAAGAAACTAGAGAAATTGGCCAAGGATAGGGAGGAAGTAAGGCAAAAACGAGAACAACTGGAGAAGGCCATTGGTGAGACTTGCAGCACAGTTCTGTACGTGTAGGTCCGTTAGGATGAAGCACCAGCAGAAAAGGTCATGAAGCTCACGCTCACTATCAATGACTCAAGGGATACTATGGCTAAGTTGAGATTTTAATACGAAGTGTAGATATTAGAGTTTTGAATAAGGTTACAGCTAGTTATGTCACTAGAGGTTCAGGAGCAGAAATAAAGGGACCTCAATGCAACATTGAAAGACATATCTGATATAGTGGCAGATTATGGAAAATTACTTAATAATACAATGGAGATTTGGACCTAAATACAAGATGTCCTAAAGATTGAAGAGGAACTGCAGGGCAAGATGAAGTGGCGCAATGATATCCTGTTATATACCTAGGGGGGATAATATGGAGTACAAAGGGAGGTACCCAAGGGAATAATGTAATAATGGGATGGGCCATAATAATAAATAAGGTGGTTAACCCGTATCATGTAAGGGACTACAAGTATTTAGTAATAATGTAATGGGCCCATGGTATTAGATCGATGGTATTGAGGAAACGATGGTAATGACCCATGGTATTGTATCTGTGAAGCCTATATAGAGGCTAGAGACTCCACATGGAGAGATGTTAAGGAATATTGTATGAACAAGCATATGGCTTATGGAGTGTTCTCCTTTCTTAAGGAGTGAATGTATGGTGTTGCCCCACTTTAAAGGTTTGATATTAATAAAGAGAAGCATTTATATCTATTTCGATCTTGTTATTTCTGGGGTTTATTTCTTTTATCATATATTTATGGGTTAGATCTATAACAAGTGGACGGCAAGTTTGCAGATCAGACCTATACATTTTGGTGCAAAATATACAAAATCTAATTGTAGATCTGAATTCTTGGAAAAATAATACCCAATTTCAAAAAACAAATCGGCTAAATCGGAGTTTGGATGAAGGAGTTATCACTGATCTAAAAATCAGTGGTGTTGTAGACATTTTTTTCGGGGCAGCGATTTTGCGGCGCAGATCTGTATGTTTTAGGAAAAAATCTACAAAATCTAATTGAAAACCTATATTCTTTGTGAAAAATACCCGATTTGAAAAAAAAATTCGACCGAATTAGAGTCCGGATGAAGGAGATATCGCTAATCTAAAAATCAGTGGTGTTGCAAACATTTTTTCGGGGCAACGAGTTTTCGAAGAATATATGTATGTTTTGGGGCAAAATCTATACAACCCAATTGCAGATCTGGATTCTTTGTGAAAAAACACCCAATTTCAAAAAAAATATTAGTCGAATCGGAGTCCGGATGAGGGAGATATTGCTGATTTAAAATCAGATCCTTTTTTCTAGAAATTTTGGTGACTGCGAGAGAGTTGCATCGTAGATCTAAATTTCCAGTGCCTAGATCGGGATTTCTACCGTATGAGAAGATGAAAAATGATGGTTCCATTTCCGAAAATAGGTCATAATAGGTATTCTAAGAAATATTAATAGAATTGTGGCTATTTAAAATTGAAAGTTAGTTTTTCCCAAACCCTCTTCATGGAAAGGCTATGTTTTACAGGAAAAGATAATGGTCCTACTATTGAAGAATTCATACAGAGACACAAGTCCACACATGGGACACGTTGGAAGATTCTAGTGGTGCTAATATGAAATATGAGGCTAACAAATGGTGGTTATCACTTGACCACAAGCAGTTGACCAAACTTTTAGATGTTGAATTTAAAAGAGTCCTTTTAGACAAATGGTCTCACGATAGAAAAAAGGAGAATGAGACACGTAAGGGGTTATTTTCTATGGGTGTCTCCTTATTGCAAGTTCATGGATTGATTCAGAAGGAGACAATCATTGTGTCTATAAATTCGAGTCGTAAGAAAAATCTCATAAATGTCAACTTGGCAAAAAAATTGCAAGTGCCAACAAAACACATTGAAAACACACAGGGGGATGATGAGGATGTTTAAGTTATAAGGATTTGAAGCTTTTTATGGATAAGTATGTGTTGCATGGTGATTTTTATACTTCAGGTATGGATGACATGGATGTTTTTTTGGGATAACTTTGGATGGAATCTGTGGATACTATCAATATTAATGTGAAGAATAAATTCCTAAAGCTCTGGTATAAAAAGAAGAAAACTACATTACAGTATATTTCCATCAATACATAGGTAGAGTACATGGAGGCTGAAGCGGAAGATGTTCTAGGAATTGACATATCAGATGATGAGCCAGTGATGATCGACAATCAAACACAAAAAGAGGCTGAAGAAGAAAAGGTTATAAGTGCTGATACATCAGATGAGGGCTCAGTGGTTGAAGTAATATTGGAAGATAAGACACCACAGCAAGCACCACAACATGCACTAGATAATAGTCAGGCTCCAGTAAATGGTGAATTAAAGAAAAATACACTGTGGATTAAAAATTCAACATATCATCACCCACATCACCCCATAAGAAAACAACCAACAAGATGGCAACCAATTAGCCACAAGGACAAAAACCCCTGCATCACGAATAACAAGGAGTGAAGATCCACCTACTATACATCAACATAGAAGAGTTGCCACACTCAACTTCCATCTCAAGTGAGTGAGGCACCAGCGAGATTGAGGGTTCACGTTTCTCTTGGATGGCTAGATGCATGTGCATGGTACCAGTGGACTATTCTTTTGAGTAGATCTTATTATTTGTGTTCTTCCCACGTTTCAGGGACGAAACATGTTAAAGGGGGTGGAATGTTATATACCTAGGGGGGATAATATGGGGTACAAAGGGAGGTGCCCAAGGGAATAATGTAATAATAGAATGGGCCATGGTAATAAATAAGGTGGTTAACCCGTATCATGTAAGGGACTACAAGTAGTTAGTAATGATGTAATGGGCCCATGGTATTAGATAGATGGTATTGAGTGAACCATGGTAATGATCCATGGTATTGTATGTATGAGGCCTATATAGAGGCTAGAGACTCCACATGGAGAGAAGTCAATGAATATTGTATGGACATGCATATGTCTTGTGGAGTGTTCTCCTTCCTTAAGGAGTAAATGTATGGTGTTTCCTACCTTAAGAGTTTGATATTAATAAAGTGAATCATTTCTATCTATTTCTATCATGTTATTTCTAGGTATATTTGTATTATCTTATATTTTTGGATCATGTCTAATTTAAAATCAAGTACCAATTTTTATAGATCTGATATCAAAATATAAGATAATGCAAATATACCTAGAAATAATAAGATAGAAATAGATAGAAATTATTTTTTATTGAACAAACCCTTAAGGTAGGGCAACACCAAACATTCACTTCTTAGAAAAGGAGAACACTCCACAATGCATATGCTTGTTCATACAATAATCCTTGACATCTCTCCATGTGGAGTCTCTAACCTCTATATAGGCCTCATCTATATGGGGTACAAAGGGAGGTACCCAAGGGAATAATGTAATAATGTGATGAGATATAGTAATAAATAAGGTGGTTAACACGTATCATGTAAGGGACCACAAGTAGTTAGTAATAATGTAATGGACTCATGGTATTAAGAGAACCATGGTAATGACCCATGATATTGGATATACTTAGCTCTGTACAACGGTAATGACCCATGCTATTGTTTTGAAATGTGGTATCTTTTCAAAAAGAATCTAGATCTGCAATTATATTTTGCAGATCTTGCACCAAGACGTCTAGATCTGTGCTGCAAACTCACTGCCCGGAAAAATTGTCTGCAATACCACTAATTTTTAGATCAGCGATATCTCCTTCATGCAGACTCCGATTCGGCCAATGTTTTTTTGAAATCGGGTATTTTTTCATAAAGAATCCAGATCTGCAATTATATTTTGTAGATATTGCACCAAAATGTACAGATCTGATCTGCAAACTCGTCGCCTGAGAAAGTTCCTGCAAAAAATAAAAAAATTCTCCACTTTTGCCCAATAAAGTTGTCTGATACCACTTGTTATAGATCTGATTTAAAAATGTAAAATAATGCAAATAACCCAAAAAATAAACCCTAGAAAGAACAAGATCTGAATATAAAAATTCTTCTCTTTATTAATATCAAACCCTTAAGGTAGGGAAACACCACTGATTTTTAGATTAGCGATATCTCCTTCATCCAGACTCCGATTTGGCCAATGTTATTTTGGAATCAAGTATTTTTTTTACAAAGAATCCAAATCTGCAATTAGATTTTATAGATTTTACCATTTGTTACAGCTCTGATACCACATGTTATAGATCTGATTTGAAAATATAAGATAATGAAAATATACCCACCTAAAATATGTTTATTAATATTCGAAACATATGGCTTGTGGAGTGTTCTCCTTCGTTAAGGAGTGAATGTATGGTGTTGCCCTACCTTATGGGTTTGATCAATAAAGAAACATTTCTATCTATTTCTATCTTATTATTTCTCGATATATTTGCATTATCTTATAATTTGATATCAGATCTATAACAAGTGGTACCTGATTTTAAAAATAGATCTGATCCAAAAATATAAGATAATGCAAATATACCAAGAAAAAATAAGATAGAAATAAATAGAAATAATTCATTTTATTAATATCAAACCCTTAAGTTAGGGCAACACCATACATTCGGAGACTCTGATTCAGCCGATATGGTATTGTATGTATGAGGCTAGAGACTCCACATGGAGAGTTGTCAGGGAATATTGTATGAACATGCATATGGCTTGTGGAGTGCTCTCTTTCCTTAAAGAGTGAATGTATGGTGTTGCCCTACCTTAAGGGTTTGATCAATAAACAAGTATTTTTATCTATTTCTATCTTATTATTTCTGGGTATATTCCTATTCTTATATAAATTTGGCAAAATCCGCTAAAATTGGCAGCGACAAAATGAACGAGATTTTGGCACTTAACATTGGACAAAAGTTGTTATATACCTAAGGTAATGACCCATGGTATTATTATTTTTGGGTTATTTCTATTATCATATATTTTCATATCAGATCCATAACAAGTGGAATCAGAGCTATAACAAGTGGTATTAGAGAACTTTCTTAGGCAAAAGTGGAGAATTTTTTTATTTTTTGTAGGAACTTTCTAGAGCAGCGAGTTTGCAGATCAAATTTATACATTCTAGTACAATATATACAAAATATAATTCCATATCTAGATTATTTGTGAAAAAATACCCGATTTAAAAAAAAAAAAATCAGCCGAGTCAGAGTCTGGATGAAGGAGATATCACTGATCTAAAAATCAGTGTTGTTGCAGACAATTTTTCGGCGCAGCGAGTTTGCGGCACAGATTTGGATGTCCTAGTGTAAGATCTGAAAAATCTAATTACATATATAGATTCTTTGTGAAAAATTACCTGTTTTAAAAAAAAACAATCAGTCAAATAGGAGTCCGAAGGAGGGAGATATCACTGATTTAAAATCAACTCTTTTTTCATAATTTTTGGTGACGGTGGGAGAGTTGCAGTGCGAATCTGAAATTCCAGTGCCTAGATCGAGATTTCTATCACATGGGAAGATGAAAAATGGTTGTTCCATTTCCGAAAACAAGTCATAATAGAAATTCTAAGCAACACTGACAGAATTCTGACCATTTCAAATTTTCATCAAGTGAGTGAATTTTTCTCAAACCCTCTTCATGGAGATGCTATATTTTACAGGGAAAGATAATGGTCCTAATATTGAAAAAGTCATAAAACAAAGAAAGATCATATATGGGAAGGATTGGAAGAATTCAGTGTGGTTTGGCTTCCACGATGAGGCTACGAAATGGTGGTCCTCAATTGACAACAAGCAGTTGAACAGATTTTCAGATGCAAAATTTGAAAGAGTCCTTTTAGACAAATGGTGTCGGGCTAGAAAAAAGGAGAATGAGACACGTAAGGAATTATTTTCTATGGGTGTCTTCTTATTGTAGGTTCATGGATTGATTCAGAAGGAGAAGATCGTTGTGTCTATAAATCCTAGTTGCGAGCATAATTTTATCAATGTTAATTTGGCAAACAAATTGCAAGTTCTAGCCAAACACATTGAAAACACACAGGTTAATGATGAGGATGTTCAAGTGTATAAGGATTTGAAGATTTCTATGGATAAGTATGTGTTGTATGGTGATTTTTATACTTCAGAGATGGGTAATATGGGTGTTGTTTTTGAATATCCTTGGATGGAATTTGTGGGTACTATCAATATTAATATGCGGAAGAAATTCCTGAAGCTCTGATATAAAAAGAAGAAAATTACGTTATAGGATATTTCCATCTATAAATAGATAGAGTACATGGAGGCTGAAGCAGAATATGTTCCAGGGACTGACATATCAGTTGATGAGCCGTTGATGATCGACAATCAAATAAAAACAGACGCTGAAGCAGAAAATGTTACAGGTTTTGATACATCAGATGAGGGCTCAGTGGTTGAAGTAATATTGGAAGATAAGACACCACAACAAGAACCACAACATAAACCAGATAATAGTCGGGCTCCAGTAAAGGGTGAATTAAAGAAAAAGACATCGTGGGTTAAAACTTCAACATATCATCACCTACATCACCCCGCAAGAAAACAACCAACAAGATAGCAACAAATTAGCTACAAGGACAACAATCCCCGCATGATAGATAGCGAGGAGCGAAGATCCACCTACTACACACCAATGTAGAAGAGCTGCCATGGTCAACTTCCATATCAAGTGAGTGAGGCACCAGTGAGATCGAGGGTTCACCTTTCTCTTGGGTGGTTAGATGCACATGCATGGTACCAGTAGACTACTCTTTTGAGCAAATCTTATTATTTGTGTTCTTTCCATGTTTCGAGGGCAAAACATGTTAAGGGGAGTGGAATGTTATATACCTAGGGGGGATAATATGAGGTACAAAGGGAGGTATCCAAGGGAATAATATAATAATGGGATGGGCCATAGTAATAAATAAAGTGGTTAACCCGTATCATGTAAGGTACCACAAGTAATTAGTAATAATGTAATAGACCCATGGTATTAGATAGATGGTATTGAGGGAACCATGGTAATGACCCATGGTATTGTATGTATGAGGCCTATATAGAGGCTAGAGACTCCACATTGAGAGATGTCAAGGAATATTGTATGAATATGCATATGGTTTGTGGAGTGTTCTCCTTCCTTAAATTAAATGTATGGTGTTGCTCTACCTTAAGGGTTTGATTAATAAAGAGAAGCATTCTATCTATTTTTATCTTATTATTTTTGGGTATATTTGTATTCTCATATATTTTTGGATCAGATCTATAACAAGTGGTATCAAAGCACTTTCTTGGGGAAAAGTGGAGAATTTTTTATTTTTTCAGGAACTTTCTGGGGTAGAGAGTTTGCAGATCAAATCTGTACATTTTGGTACACTATCTACAAAATCTAATTGCAATTTTGGATTCTTTGTGAAAAAATACCCGATTTAAAAAAAAAAATCGACCGAATCGGAATCCGAAGAAAGAGATATCGCTGATCTAAAAATCAATGGTGTTGCAGACAATTTTTTGAGGCAGCGAGTTTGCGGCATAGATCTGAACATCTTGGTGCAAGATCTGAAAAATCTAATTGCAGATCTGGATTCTTTGTGAAAAGTACCCGATTTCAAAAAAAGAATCAGTTGAATCGGAGTCCGGAGGAGGGAGATATCGTTGATTTAAAATCAACTCTTTTTTTATAATTTTTGGTGATAATGAGAGAGTTGCAGCGTGGATCTAAAATTCCAGTGCCTAGATCGGGATTTCTACCACATAGGAAGATACATAATGGTTGTTTCATTTCCAAAAACAGGTCATAATAGAGATTCTGAGCAATACTGATGGAATTGTGGTCATTTTAGATTTTCGCAAAGTAACTAATTTTTTCTCAAACCCTCGTCATGGAGATGCTATATTTTACAGGGAAAAGATAATAGTCCTACTATTGAAGAAGTCATAAAACAAAAAAAAATTATATATGGGAAAGATTGGAAGAATTTCGTGTGGTTTGGTTTCCATGATGAGGCTACCAAATGGTGGTTCTCAATTGACAACAAGCAGTTGACCAAACTTTCAGATGCAGAATTTGAAAGAGTCCTTTTAGAGAAATGGTCTTGGGCTAGAAAAAAGGAGAATGAGACACGTAAGGGGTTATTTTCTACCAGTGTCTCCTTATTGAAGATTCATAGATTGATTCAGAAGGAGAAGACCGTTGTGTATATAAATCTTAGTTGCAAGCATAATTTTATCAATGTTAATTTAGCAAAAAAATTACAAGTTCCAGCTAAACACATTGAAAACACACAAGTTGATGATGAGGGTGTTCAAATGTATAAGGATTTGAAGATTTCTATGGATAAGTATGTATTACGTGGTGATTTTTATACTTCAGAGATGGATAATATGGATGTTGTTTTGGGATATCCTTAGATGGAATCTGTGGGTACTATGAATATTAATGTGAAGAAGAAAGTCCTAAGCTCTGGTATAAAAAGAAGAAAATTACATTACAGGATATTTCCATCAATAAATAGGTAGAGTACATGGAGGTTAAAGTAGAAGATGTTCCATGGACTGACATATCAGATGATGAGCCGGTGATGATTGACAATCAAACACAAACATAGACTGAATCAGAAAAGGTTACAGGTGATGATACATCAGATAAGGGCTCAGTGATTGAAGTAATATTAGAAGATAAGACACCACAACGAGCACTACAACATGCACCAGACAACAATCAGGCTCCAGTAAATGGTGAATTAAAGAAAAAGACACCATGGGTTAAAACTTCAACATATGATCATCCACATCACCCTGCAAGAAAGCAACCAACAAGATGGCAACAAATTAGCCACAAGAACAACAACCCCCACATGATAGATAGCGAGGAGAGAAGATCCACCTACTACACACCAACGCAGAATAGCTGCTACGGTCAACTTCCATTTCAAGCGAGCGAGGCACTAGCGAGATCGATGATTCACCTTTCTCTTGGATGGCTAGATGCACGTGCATGGTACCAGTGGACTACTCTTTTGAGTAAATCTTATTATTTGTGTTCTTCCCATGTTTCGGGGACGAAACATGTTAAGGGGGGTGGAATGTTATATGCCTAGGGGGGATAATATGGGGTACAAAGAGAGGTACCCAAGGGAATAATGTAATAATGAGATGGACCATAGTAATAATTAAGGTGGTTAACCCGTATCATGTAAGGGACCACAAGTAGTTAGTAATAATGTAATGGGCCCATGGTATTAGATAGATGGTATTGAGGGAACCATGGTAATGAACCATGGTATTGTATGTATAAGGCCTATATAGAGGCTAGAGACTCCACACTGAGAGACGTCAAGGAATATTGTATGAACAGGCATATGGCTTGTGGAGTGTTCTCCTTCCTCAAGGAGTGAATGTATGGTGTTGCCCTACTTTAATGTTTTGATTAATAAAGAGAATCATTCTATCTATTTCTATTTTATTATTTCTGGGTATATTTGTATTCTCATATATTTTTTTATCAGATCTATAACAAGTGGTATCGGAGCACTTTCTTGGGTAAAAGTGAAGAATTTTTTTATTATTTTCAAGAACTTTCTGGGATGGTGAGTTTGCAGATCAGATATGTACATTCTGGTGCAATATCTACGACATCTAATTGCAGATCTGGATTCTTTGTGAAAAATTACACGATTTAAAAAAATAGCCGAATTGGAGTCTGGATGAAAGAGATATCACTGATCTAAAAATCACTGGTGTTGCAGATAATTTTTTGGGGTGGTGAGTTTGTGGCGCAGATGTAAATGTCTTGATTCAAGATCTGCAAAATCTAATTGCAGATCTGGATTCTTTGTGAAAAAATACCCGATTTAAAAAAAAATCAATTGGATCGGAGTCCAGAGGAGGGAGATATTGCTAATTTAAAATTAGCTCTTTTTTCAGAAATTTTGGCGACAATGAGAGAGTTGCAGTGTAAATCTGAAATTCCAGTGTCTAGATCGGGATTTCTACCACATGGGAAGATGCAGAATGGTTGTTCCATTTCTGAAAATAGGTCATAATAGAGATTCAGAGCAATACTGATGGAATTGTGGCCATTTCAAATTTTCGCCAAGTGAATTTTTCTCAAACCCTCTTCATGGAGATACTATATTTTACAGGGAAAGATAATGGTCCTACTATTGAAGAAGTCATAAAACAAAGCAAGATTATATATGGAAAAGATTGGAAGAATTTAGTGTGCTTTGGTTTCCACAATGAGGCTACCAAATGGTGTTTCTCAATGGACAACAAGTAGTTGACCAAACTTTCAGATGCATAATTTGAAAGAGGCTTTTTAGACAAATGGTCTTTTGCTAGAAAAAAGGAGAATGAGACACGTAAGGGGTTATTTTCTACTGGTGTCTCCTTATTTTAGGTTCATGGATTGATTCAGAAGGAGAAGATCATTATGCCTATAAATCCTAGTTGCAAGCATAATTTTATCAATGTTAATTCGGCAAAAAATTGCAAGTTCCAGCCAAACACATTGAAAACACACAGGTTGATGATGAAGATGTTGAAGTGTATAAGGATTTGAAAATTTCTATGGATAAGTATGTGTTGCATGGTGATTTTTATACTTTAGAGATGGATAATATGGGTGTTGTTTTGGAATATCCTTGGATGGAATCTGTGGGTACTATCAATATTAATGTGCAGAAGAAATTCCTGAAGCTCTGGTATAAAAAAGAAGAAGATTACATTACAGAATATTTCCATCAATAAACAGGTAGAGTACATGGAGGCTGAAGGAGAAGATGTTCCAGGAACTGTCATATTAGATGATAAGCCGGTGATAATCGACAATCAAACACAAAGAGAGGCTGAAACAAAAAAGGTTACAGGTGTTGATACATCAGATGAGGGCTCAGTGGTTGAAGTAATATTGGAATATAAGACACCACAACATGCAACAGATAATAGTCAGGCTCCAGTAAAGGGTGAATTAAAGAAAAAGACATCGTAGGTTAAAACTTCAACATATCATCACCCACATCACCTCGCAAGAAAACAACCAACAAGATGGCAACAAATTAGCCACAATGACAACAACCCCCGCATGACAGATAGTGAGGAGCGAAGATCCACCTACTACACACCAACACAGAAGAGTTACCACAGTCAACTTACATCTCAAGCGAGTGAGGCACCAACGAGATCGAGGGTTCACCTTTTTCTTAGATGGCTAGATGCATGTGCATGGTACCAGTGGTCTACTCTTTTGAGTACATCTTATTATTTGTGTTATTCCCATGTTTCGGAGACGAAACATGTTAAGGGGGTGGAATTTTATATACCTAGGTGGGATAATATGGGGTACAAGCGGAGGTACCCAAGGGAATAATGTAATAATGGGATGGACCATAGTAATAAATAAGGTGGTTAACCCGTATCATGTAAGGGACCACAAGTAGTTAGTAATAATGTAATGGGCCCATGGCATTAGATAAATGGTATTGAGGTAACTATGATAATGACCCATGGTATTGTATGTATGAGGCCTATATAGAGGCTAGAGACTCCACATTGAGAGATGTCAAGGAATACTGTATGAACAGGTTGATGGCTTGTGGAGTGTTCTCCTTCTTTAAGGAGTGAATGTATCATGTTGCTCTACTTTGAGGGTTTGATCAAAAAAGAAACATTTCTATCTATATTCAGATCTTGTTATTTTTGGTGATTATTTTCTGTTTTTGGGTATATTGGTATTATTATCTTATATTTTCAGATCTGATCTATAATAAGTGGTATCAGAGCACTTTCTTGGGAAAAACAAAGATTTTTTTCGCAGGAATGTTCTAGGGCGGCAAGTTTGTAGATCAGATCTATATGTTTCGAGGTAAATATGTAAAATATAATTGTAGATCTCGATTATTTGTGAAAAAATACCCGATTTAAAAAAAAAAATCGGTCGAATCAGAGTTTTGATGAAGGAGATATCGCTGATCTAAAAATCAGTGGTGTTGCCCTACCTTAAGGATTTGATATTAATAAAGGGAAGCATTTCTATATTCAGATCTTGTTCTTTCTTGGATTTATTTCTTGTATTATTTTCATTGTCTTACATTTTTAGATCAGAGCTATAACAAGTGATATCAGAACACTTTCTTGGGCAAAAGTGGAGAATTTTTTTATTTTTTGCAGGAACTTTCTAGGGTGGCGAATTTGTAGATCAGATCTGTAAATTCTAGTGCAAATCTACAAAATCTAATTGTAGATCTGGATTCTTTGTGAAAAAATACCCGATTTCAAAAAAAAATCGGCTGAATCAGAGTCCGGATGAAGGAGATATCGCTGATCTAAAATTCAGTGGTATTGCAGACAGTTTTTTAGGGCAGCGAGTTTGTGGCACAGATTTGGACATCCCGCTGCAAGATTTGCAAAATCTAATTGCAGATCTGGATTCTTTGTGAAAAATACCCGATTTCAAAATAATACCATAGGTCATTACCATGGTACAGAGCTGAGTATATCCAATACCATGGGTCCAATACATTATTACTAACTACTTGTGGTCCCTTACATGATATAGGTTAACCACCTTATTTATTACTATGGCCCATCACATTATTACATTATTCCCTTGGGTCTCTCCCTTTGTACCCCATATTATCCCCCCTAGGTATATAATATTCCACCCCCCTTAACATGTTTCGTCACCGAAACATGGGAAGAACACAAATAATAAGATATACTCAAAAGAGTAGTCCACTGGTACCATGCACGTGCACCTAGCCATCCAAGAGAAAGGTGAACCCTTGATCTCACTGGTGCCTCGCTCACTTGACATAGAAGTTGACCATCGCAGCTCTTCTATGTTGATGTGTAATAGGTGGATCTTCGCTCATCGCTATCCATCATGCGGGGGTTGTTGTCCTTGTAACTAATTGGTTCCTATCTTGTTGGTTGTTTTCTTGCAGGGTGATGTGGGTGATTATATGTTGAAGTTTTAACCCACGATGTCTTTTTCTTTAATTCACTCTTTACTAGATCTTGACTGCTATCTGGTGCATGTTGTGGTGCTTGTTGTGGTGTCTTATCTTTCAATATCACTTCAACCACTAAGCCCTCATCTAATGTATCAGTGCGTGTATCCTCTTCTACTTCAGCCTCTGTTTGCGTTTGATTGTCGATCATTAATGGCTCATCATTTGATATGTCAATCCCTGGAACATCTTTTGCTTCAGCCTCCGTGGACTCTACCTGTTTATTGATGGAAATATCCTGTAATGTAATTTTCTTCTTCTTATACTAGAGCTTCAAGAATTTCTTCTGCACGTTAATATTATAGACACCACAACAAGCACCACAACATACACCAGATAACAATCAAGCTCCTGTAAAGGGTGAATTAGAAAAAAAGACATCGTGGGTTAAAACTTCAACATATCATCACCCACATCACCCCACAAGAAACCAACCAACAAGATGGCTACCAATTAGCCACAAGGACAACAACCCCCGCATGACGAATAACAAGGAGCGAAGATCCACCTACTACGCATCAGCACAGAAAAGCTGCCACAGTCAACTTTCATCTCAAGCGAGAAAGGCACCAGCGAGATCGAGGGTTCATCTTTCTCTTGGATGGCCAGATGCACATGCATGGTACCAGTGAACTACTCTTTTGAGTAGATCTTATTATTTGTGTTCTTCCCATGTTTCGGAGACGAAACATGCTAAGGGGGTGGAATGTTATATACCTAGGGGGGATAATATGGGGTACAAAATGAGGTACCCAATGGAATAATGTAATAATATGATGGGCCATAGTAATAAATAAGGTGGTTAACTTATATCATGTAAGGGACCACAAGTAGTTAGTAATAATGTAATGGGCCCATGGTATTAGATAGACGGTATTGAGGGAACCATGCTAATGACCAATGGTATTATATGTATGAGGCCTATATAGAGGCTAGAGACTCCACATTAAGAGATGTAAAAGAATATTGTATGAACAAGCATATGGCTTGTGGAGTGTTCTCCTTTCTTAAGGAGTGAATGTATGATGTTGCCCTACTTTAAGGTTTTGATTAATAAAGATAAGGATTCTATCTATTTCTAGGTATATTTCTATTATCATATATTTTCATATTAGGTCCATAACAAGTGGAATCGGAGCTATAACAAGAATGGTATATACCTAGGGGGATAATATGGGGTACAAAAGGAGGTACCCAAGGGAATAATGTAATAATGGGATAGGCCACAGTAATAAATAAGATGGTTAACCCGTACCATGTAAGGCACCACAAGTAGTTAGTAATAATGTAATGGGCCCATGGTATTAGATAAATGGTATTGAGGGAATCATGGTAAGGACCCATGGTATTGTATGTATGAGGCCTATATAGAGGCCAGAGACTCCACATTAAGAGATGTGAAGGATTATTGTATGAACAGGAATATAGCTTGTGGAGTTTTCTCCTTTCTTAAAGAGTGAATGTATAGTGTTGCCCTACCTTAAGGGTTTGAGTAATAAAGTGAAGCATTTCTATATTCAGGTATTATCATTTCTCGGGTTTATTTGCATTGTCTTACATTTCATATCAGATCTATAACAAGTGGAATCAGAGCACTTTCTTGGGCCAAAGTGAAGAATTTTTTTAATTTTTTGCAAGAACTTTCTGAGTCGACACGTTTGTAGATTAGATCTATATGTTTTGGGGAAAAATCTACAAAATCAAATTGCAAATTTAGATTCTTTTTGAAAAATACCTGATTTGCAAAAACAAAATCAGCCGAATCGGAGTCTAGATGAAGGAGATATCGCTGATATAAAAATCAGTGGTGTTGTAGATATTTTTTTGGGGCAGCGAGTTTGTGGTGGAGATTTGTATGTTTTGGGAAAAAATCTACAAAATCTAATTGTAGATCTGCATTCTTTGAGAAAAAATACCCGATTTCAAAAAAAAAATTAGTGGAATCGGAGTTTGGATGAGGGAGATATCGCTGATTTAAAATCGACTCTTTTTTTTTAAATTTTGGTGATGACGAGAGAGTTGCAGCGTGGCTCTAAAATTCCAGTGTCTAGATCGGGATTTCTACCACATGAGAAGATGAAAAATGATGGTTCCATTTCTGAAAACAGGTCATAATAGGGATTCTAAGAAATATTGACGTAATTGTGGCCATTTAAAATTGTAAGTGAGTTTTTCCCAAACCCTCTTCATGGAGAGGATATGTTTTACAGGAAAAGATAATGGTCCTACTATTGAAGAATTCATACATAGAAAAAGTCCACACAGGGGACACATTGGAAGATTCCAGTGGTGCTTAATATGAAAGATGAGGCTGACAAATGGTGGTTATCACTTAACCACAAGCAGTTGACCAAACTTTCAGATGTAGAATTTGAAAGAGTCCTTTTAGACAAATGGTCTCGGGATAGAAAAAAGAAGAATAAGACACGTAAGGGGTTATTTTCTATGAGTGTCTCCTTATTGCAGATTTATGGATTGATTCAGAAGAAGACAATCATAGTATCTATAAATCTGAGTTACAAGCAAAATCTCATAAATGTCAACTTGGCAAAAAAATTGCAAGTGCCAGCAAAACACATTGAAAACACATAGGTTGATGATAAAGATGTTCAAGTGTATAAGGATTTGAAGCTTTCTATGGATAAGTATGTGTTGCATGGTGATTTTTATACTTCAGATATGGATAACATGCATGTTGTTTTGGGATATTTTTGGATTGAATCCGTGGCTATTATCAATATTAATGTGCAGAAAAATTCCTAAAGCTCTGGTATAAAAAGAAGAAAATTACATTGCATAATATTTCCATTAAGACCCAAGTAGAGACTATGGAGGCAGAAGTACAAAGCTCTAATGAAACTTACACATCGGATGATGAACAGTTAATGGTCGACAATCAAACACAAACAGAGGTGGAAGAAAAAAAGGTTACAAGTGTTGATACATCAGATAAGGTCTAAATAGTTGAAGCAATATTGGACGATAAGACACCACAGCAGGCACCACAACATGCACCAGGTAACTATCAGGCTCCAATAAGGGGTGAATTAAAGAAAAAGAAACTATGGGTTAAAACTTCAACATATCATCACCCACATCACCCCCCAAGACAACAACCAACAAAATGGAAACCAATTAGCCACAAGTACAACAACCCCCGCATGATGGATAGCGAGGAGCGAAGATCCACCTACTACACATCAACACAGAAAATCTACCACGGTCGAATTCTATCTCAAGTGAGTGAAGCACTAGCAAGATCAATGGTTCACCTTTCTCTTAGATGGCTAGATGCATGTGCATGGTACCAGTGGACTACTCTTTTGAGTAGATCTTATTATTTGTGTTCTTCCCACGTTTCAAGGACGAAACATGCTAAAGAGGGTGGAATGTTATATACCTAGGGGGGATAATATGGGGTACAAAGGGAGGGACCCAAGGGAATAATGTAATAATGGGATAGGCCATAGTAATAAATAAGGTGGTTAATCCATATCATATAAGGGACCACAAGTAGTTAGTAATAATGTAATGGGCCCATGGTATTAGATAGATGGTATTGAAGGAACCATGGTAATGGCCAATGGTATTGTATGTATGAGGCCTATATAGAAGCTAGAGACTCCACATTGAGAGATGTCAAGGACTATTGTATGAACAGGCATATGGCTTGTGGAGTGTTCTCCTTCCTTAAGGAGTGAATGTATGGTGTTGCCCTACCTTAATGGTTTAATCAATAAATTGAATCATTTCTATCTATTTTGATCTTGTTATTTATTGGGTATATTTGTGTTCTCATATATTTTCAGCTTATATCTATAACAAGTGGTATCAGAGCAAAGGGAGGTACCCAAGGGAATAATGTAATAATGGGATGGGTCATAGTAATAAATAAGGTGGTTAACCCGTATCATATAAGGGACCATAAGTAGTTAGTAATAATGTAATGGGCCCATGGTATTAAATAATGGTATTGATGGAACCATAGTAATGACCCATAGTATTGTATGTATGAGGCCTATATAGATGCTAGAGACTCCACATTGAGAGATGTCAAGGAATATTGTATGAACAGGCATAAGGCTTGTGGAGTGCTCTCCTTCTTTAAGGAGTGAATGTATGGTGTTGCCCTACCTTAAGGGTTTTGATCAATAAAGAAGCATTTCTATCTATTTTGATCTTGTTATTTCTTGGGTTTATTTATTTTATCATATATTTCTGGGTTTAATCTATAACAAGTAGTATCAGAACACTTTCTTGGGCAAAAGTGGAGAATTTTATTTTTTTTGCAGGAACTTTCTGGGGCAGTATGTTTGCAAATCAGATCTGTACATTTTGGAGCAAAATATGCAAAATCTAATTGCAGATCTAGATTCTTTGTGGAAAATACCCAATTTCAAAAAAACAGTTGGCCGAATCGGAGTCTGGATGAAGGAGATATCACTGATCTAAAAATTAGTGGTATTGCGGACATTTTTTCCCATGTTTAAGATATTAATAAATATATACCATTAATATATACCATGGGCCCATTAGATTATTACTAACTACTTGTGGTCCCTTACATGATACCGGTTAAGCACCTTATTTATTACTATGGCCCATCCTATTATTACAGTATTCCCTTGGGTACCTCCCTTTGTACTCCATATTATCCCCCCTAGGTATATTCTCCACTTTTGCCCAAGAAAGTGCTCTGATACCACTTGTTATAGATCTGATATGAAAATATAAGATAATGCAAATATACCCACCTGAAATTTTTGTTAATAACTTCTAATAAACCCTTCAAGAGGCTTGAAATAAAAATTTGAAATTTCTCAAAAGTTTATTAAGACTGAGGATTTGAGTCCCTAGTATGGTCACCACTATGTTATCACTTAGAAGTTTTCCCTATAAGTTATTAAAATAAGGAATAATCTGAGATAACCAAAAACCAAATGTTTTAGACTCAGGTTCTAGCCAACCTAAGTCCAGAGAGGGCTCTCTCTTTATAATTTAACTTTGTTTCTTATTTAGATTTTAGGCTAGTTCTTAGTGTTCATGAGGATTTTGATTTTTGATTCAATGTTGGGTGGTGCAATTCTTGGAACATATGGATAGAGCTAGGTCTTCAAGCCATTGGGCTATGGAGTCAATCAAAGGATAGCCTAACTGGACCAGATCATTAAAGAAATTGTTTATAGGGCAGGCTAGCAAAGCAAAAGGCAAATTTTCAAAGGGCTGATGGATGGAATGATTCTGACCAGGGTAAAAGGGCAATGAAGAATCCTTAGACCATGATCAGAATGAAGAATAGAGAGTGATCGACAACAAAGAACAATTAAGAATCCTTTGCTACATAGATCACAGGGAGAAACTATGGAAATAAGGGAGCATTTAAGAATTCCCTAACTAAGATAGTTTAGCAGAAAACATTAAGAAGGTAAATAGTCAAGACAGAGAGCATTAAAGCAAGTTCTAAAATGTCATTCCTAGTTTACCATTTAAATTTCATTGAAACACATATGATTATTAATAAACACAAGGAAAAACAATAATACACATGAGAAAATACTTATTTGATTTTCGCTTTACCCAAGAATCCTGTAAAATGTTTGAACTTTATTCCATGATCCAACAAGCCAATCCAGTCTTGATACAATAAAACTTTGATTTTAGATACAAGTCTACAAAAATGTCTTTGAATCCACCTTAAATACTTCGAAATGGGAAGTATTTATACAAAAAATATTACAAAATATCTCATAATAGTTTGAGATTTAATTAAGGAAATAAAAATATCTTCAAGCATGAAGATAGAGATACATGGAAAAATGCATCATGATGTCCCGCTTATTGTGGTAGTGCTAGTTGTTGCAGTTGAATTTGAGCCCTTTTAGGCTGGCTAATATGTGTACACTGGAATCATCTTTATCTTTGGTCTTTTACTGATACTCTTTAACTTACTACTCTTTGGCCTTGTTCACCTGTTTTATTTGGTTGCCATTTAGATTTACTATGGTAACTCATAGTAAATCTATTATCTTGTCCCACCATTCATCTTTAGGTAATTTTACTTTGAGCACCCCCCTATAGATCTTGTCTCCCTCAGTTTATTTGGAAAAATTAGGGTTGGTGACAAAGAATTTTTTCACCTCATGCTCTAGGAAAAATAGATTTTCTAAGGTATCATAGAGTGCTTTCCTTGTTGGAAAGGCTTTGATTCTTGAAGTGCTTGCCTGTTCTTTGGAAAACTTCCTTAATTTGTCAACGTAATCCAATTGGGTCATTAGCTTGTCATGGATGACCATAGGACTTGGAAGGCCTTTATCCCACAAAATTTGAAAATTTTCCATGAATTTGTCAATGCCAACTTGCATGTTATGGCACTTTTCCTCTGGGTTAAGCATAAGGTGTTTTAGAAAGAACCTTTTTGACTTCTATGATGGCTTCAGTTCTGTCCTCCAAACCAAGATCATTTAGTTCATGCCAGTTCTTGCTGTTCAAGAAATGGATGAGTCAATTGGCATCCTCCAGCTGGTCTCCTAAGTCCTCTTTTATCTTCTGAATTACTTCGGTGGCCACTTTCACCAGTTCTGTTTGCTCAAATATTACTTGAATTGATTGCCAAATATCATTGACAGAATCAATGATATTGGCCCAGAGCATATCCTTAGTTTGTCATAGTGGATTTTGTAGAGTTAGATCCTTCTCTAGGACCTTAATCTTCTCCCTTAGGGATTTTTGTGTTTCCCCTCTCTCCTGAATCTAGGCAAGCTTGCAGTCAGTTTCTAAGCTTGCCACTTTTCCTTAAGCCTTTTAAGCTCTGTTTCCTGGATGGACATTTCCTCCATGGCTTTCACTAACTATGTTGTCTTTTCTGTTGAGGTACCTACTGTTGTAGACTCAGTTGTGACTGGCAGTGCTATGGCGGGTGGAGTTGTTGGTGCCAAGGATGCTGCCAGTGTTGAGGGAACTACAGTTGTTACTGTGGGAATGGCAGCTATAGAAGTGGCGGCCATTTCACTTTGTTTGGACTGAATCAATGTGTCCAATTCTTTCTCTGTTCTTTCAATTTTTCATTTAGTTTGAGGACCAAGTCCATAAGCTCCTCTTGTCTCTTTTGGGTCTCCAGGACCTTGGTTGTCTGTGGGTGATGCAATGGTGGAATCTTCAGTTGCTTCTTCAAAGCAGCTACGTCATCATTTTTCTTCTTGATTAGTCTTTCAGTGGACTTCACATCTTTGGGATCATGTACCAACTCAATGATTAAGTCCTCCAAGGACTTGATTCTAGTGCCCTTTGCCTGTGAAGAGGCCTTTTCTAATTGAAATTGAGCTAATATGTGATTTAGGAAATTCTGTAGTTGATGAGCTACAATGGTTTTCTTAGTCAAGGTGGAGTAAATCATCTCCCCTGTCTGTTTGTGCAACTTATTCTGGTCAATAGGATGTATGTCCTTTGCCAACACTTCAAAATCTATCTTCTGGAAGTCAGTTGCTGCCTTTGGTTGTTGAGTAGTGGGCTTCATAAATGTCATCTGCATTTTGCCCTCTTTCACATCATAAGTTGACATTAGCCTTGTTTCGTTTGTAGGTGCCATGTTAGGTATTGTGCGTAAGTTTGGGATTTTAGCCTCTCATTCTCAGCCTTTATATCCTTGTACCTTTCTCTAATGTCTTGATCTTTGTCAGCTAACATCCTAAAGGAGGACACTCCAACACCCTGATGCCTTTCCAACATTTGAGTATGCGATGTGGAAGGTTCTAGTGTGCCCCCAGAAGGAGTGGCAGGCCTGCTTCTTTCTCTTTTAGTGTTGGTGGGCCCAATAGTTTCCTCTATGAATTCTTGTTCTGAAACATGATTTAACCTCTGCCTTTTGACTACACTGGTTTCTGGATATGTTTGTGTGGTTGCTCTACCTGATGTAGTGACCTCTTCCCTATTCCTTTTGAGGCCTTTCTCCTCATTTAGAGGAGTTTGCAAGTTAGGGGGAGTACTCATAATGGGCTGCTATGTATCTGTTCGACCTAATTCCTTTGATAGGTCTAGCTGCTCTAACTCTTCTTGCACCTAGGATTCTTCTTCTATATGAGATTCACTTTGTACATGTGATTCAGTTTGTGCTTGAGATTCTCCTGGCACCTGTAGGAAATAACCTTCATCAAGCCTTTTCTCTAAATCAATTAGGGTATTTTCAACTGCTACTTGAGTGTTATCCCTGTCTACTAAAGTATTCTCCACCCATTCCAGTTGGTTTTCATATTTCTCTATCTTAGGGATTCAATGGTGAATGTATGGTGCCATCTTGTTTTTTTGTCTTCTATTGCAGATGAAGTCATAGGGGTTATATCTCCATATGAAGCTTTGTTTTAGTTTGAGTCTCTGAAGGATTTCTTCTGCTTCTTTGCCAGCTTCTCTGCTATTACATACAAAGGGGCCTAGTTGATCTTTGATTCTGAACTAGGCCTTCCTTTTGGCCTTAAAAAAATGCTCCTTGTCTGAGTTGATTATTAGCTTGTAGTACTCCAAAGATAAAATAACCTCATTGGGAGGTATCTGGGCAGTTTATATGGGGCCAATTCACAACCATAGATCCTAATTTTTGTGTAAGTTTGGTACAAGTACCAATCTCCCACTTTGTGTTGTTTTGATAGCTGTTGGATCCTCCTGTTATCTGAACTGATTCTTGGAGGAGGACTTCCTAACAGCATGGTCACTACTGGATGTACAAAAAGATCAATGAAATCTATGTATGGATATGGGGAATCATACTTATGTATCAAAGGAGTCCAAAAAATTACTCACCTAGGATGACCTTTAGTGTCAAGTTTTTGGAGAGTGAAAGGGAACTTGTCAGCTTGGTAATATAAGGAAAGGTGGTACAAAACTGAAGAATACTTAAACACTCTTTCATTACTCATTCTTAGAAATTGTTCATGCATCCTATTAGTTATGTATTTTGTATAGTCATATATTACAGTAGGGGGCTATCCTGGAGTGAAAATGAACATGAAGGCTAAAATGATTTCATCTATGTACTCATTGGTGGTATAACCTAAAACACAAGAAATCATTGCCACTATATCTTGACCAAATGGGGAAAATATGGTAGCCACATGTGGAGGAGGTTCTGTTGGGAAATGCTTTTCCTCCCTAATGAAGGTTTGGAGCATTTCAACAAGCTTGGTAGTGGTAAGCTTGGGAAATGTTTCTAGTAGGTATCCAATTGAAATAGGGGTTAAGTTTTTCCCTGGTTGTAGCTGCAACATCTCATTGATTAACTCGGCAATGATGGTAAAAAGTATGGTTTGGTCGGGGGACATTAATTCTCTCTGACTGGGAATGTAGCTTGCATGGAAATGATGAACAATTTCAGGGAAAATATGCACCTCAGGGAATTGATACTTAGGCAAATTATATTCCCACGGACCTATTTTATCAACTTGGTTTAGGTATTGGTCTCTATATCGACAGTATAGTTTGATAGGGGTTTCAAGGATAGAGATGTCCTTGATTTGGAAATCTTTATCAGCAAGAGGAAGGTGGTCCAGGTCTAGGTGAGGAGTGGTAGTTGGCCTGACATCCATGGAAATTAGGGTAGACATTCTTAGTTCTTATGGATTTAAGAATGGGGGGAAAGAAAATTTCAGTCTTTGAGGTAATGGGGGTTCAATTCCAGGTGGGTTTTATGTTACTAAAGTTCCCTTTAATTACAATTAAGAAAGATTTAGAGACTAGTTTGGAAATTAAACAAGGCTTACAATGGATTCTGGCTTAAATACCTGGAATTGATGAAAACGGGGTGTGAACCAAGTAAATGACAATTTTGAACTGTTGAAAAGGCTACAATCAGGCTGAGAGGCAATCTAGGAGCTTTTGGCATCTTCAGAGTGCACGTGTACGTGGGTTGATGACTTTTAAATATTCATAGGCACGTGCATGGAAAATTATAGTTAAAACAATAAAAACAATGATGTGGGGCTTTTTTGGTTTTATGCACAAAAATTCAATTTGGCGGGTACAAGTGAACAGTGACCGTTTGTTGCGTAATAGGATGAGCAATGACAATTTTGGCAGGTAGCAGGCTGGCAGTAAGTGGTTTACTTCCCACAACCTTTGGGAGCTTGGCGGTATTGGGGCGGGGGGGGGGCTTCCAATTCACTCATCGAGCACCACATTGCCTTGGGGGCCTGGCAGAAATCAACACATTTCTGGTGGGTATCATTTGGACTTCATGCCCTTCCAAAATCAACATGGGTCGTCCAATGGGGAGGGGGGAGATCGTGCAGTGGTCGGGCATGGGAGTTGCATGGAGGGTAACGGAGGGGCCCAACGGGTATTTAAACGTAGTGTTTTTAGTTTAATGAGGGGTTAAGGTAGGGATTGAAGTGTCGGGGGAGATTTGATTGGTGAATGGGTTTGACTTTAATTAATCGTAGATCGATTAATTATGTCTTTTGTCAGGGTTTGGGTAATATAAAGTTTATATTTCAAACCTCGGGGCAGGGACATTAATATTAAAGGGTTTTAATAAAATACATATAGGAAATGGTTTATTTTTCGGGAATCAACATATGAATAATGTTAAAGTTAATATGAAAATTGTGGGAGATAAATGAAGTGCACTAAGCATAATGTGTTTTTGTAATTCCTTTGCTTTTTACATAGAACATCACAACTTAGGCTAAGTGCATTTTTGTGGGCTTTTCATAAAAAGAGGTATTCATGTGGGTGATTGCTTTTCCTTACGAAAATGGTGTTTTAACCTTAGGAAAAGGGATTTATTAGGGGAAAATTAATGAATTGAAGGGGGCGAATGATTATGGGGGGATTTTAGTACTTAACATCTATAAGTCATTGGGCAGAGGGTCTGGTCCCTCCAGAAGTCAGAGAAATGCTCTGAGTCCCTTTGACTTAAGATTTTGGGTACTTCAACTTTATTGTGGGAAATTAATTAAGTAAAGGGTGAAATGAGTGAGGGAAAATTAATCAATTTGACTTTGTGAGTTTATGCTAGTCCAATTTCTCATTCATACTTAAAACTTTCATGATGAAGGTGATCAATATGCTTTTATCTAACAATCATAACAATTATGCAACCTTTCTTCTACTTACCCATCTACTCATCCTACCATTTTTACATCTCTTTATTGAGGTACATTTAAGCTAGCAAACCCTTATCAAATATTTTCTTTTCTTTACAATGATAATTTAGCTAAATCTAACCTTATTACATCCAAGGGCTCAGATTAAACAGTTGAGCTCCTTTTTTATTTACTCTACCTAATCTACTTACCTGCCAAGATTACACTGTTTGGTCAGATTTTTATTCTCTATCTATAAATGTGAAATTGAAACATGAAGTAGCCAAGTTTAAACATTTTGACAAATCATGGATTATGGGATAGGTTACAAACTACACACAATCATTTATTTTGCATAAAAAGTAAATAGTAGTGGCATTTTGACTAGCAAACTTTCCTAGTCCTTTCTTTTTTGGGGTTCATATTTTTTTTAATCTTTTTTTACCTTTTTATTCTTTTTGTCCTTTGGTTTTTCTTTTAGGAAATACCCTCTTTACATTTTTTAATTTGTTGAATATGGAAAACATTTGCAAAAATCAAAGGTATGTACATATTACAGGTTTAATCTCAATCATTCAAAAATTATGACTCCTATTGGTATAGGAACCTAACACCAGGTTTATAGTTAGTTTAGATATAGTATTAGTTTACTGTGTTAATTTTACATAGCATATCGTGTAATTGTTTAGTTTTTGAATGGTTTAATTGATTCCATACCTAAGCTTTTATTTCAATCCTGTAGATTAAATTGACAAACTAAACTTTCTTGATTAATCCATAGGCACTGAGCAAGGACTTAAATTGTTAACTGTCTCTTCTGAAGAGCCTCATAATACATATGCATTTTGAATGATTAATAGAATTTTGAATAGTATTCCAAACCTTATACTTTGTAACCCTTCGAATTAAATAATGTAGATGGATACTTTAGCATTATGTTCTCAATCGATTGTGTCGTATAATGAATGCAAGATTGTTTACATTGGAATTGCGCATAGGGTTATGAAATTCCTTTGAGTTTTGTGAGAAGAATGGTTCGGTTTCTCAAGCAATGTTAAGTAGTTTTAGATCTATAATATTTGTGTAACAATTTAGTTTCTTGAATTTCGCTAGTAGTCTCGGACTTATGAATTTTGTGTGGTCTTGTAGAAGTTTTTTTGTGATTTAAGCCTTCGACTTTGGTGTGTATGCAATCATTTTGAATTTGTTTCATTCATGAATAGAAGTTACGTTTCTTAAAATTGTCATCATAGATACTAGTTAGATTTCCCTTTTGAACAATAGTTAGGTTTCTTTCGTTTTGATTGCGAATAAGTAGTGCAACTGTAGCCTAAATTAGGAACAAACGTTCTGGTTTGTTTAAATTGTCACTTAGATTTCCTTCCAATTTGATTAGGGTAGTCGATTTGATAAATTTCTCAATAGTAGGGTTTAGTTTCCTTAAATGTCATTTGTCTAGATTCCTTTGAGTATCATTTCAGTTCCTTTGAGATAGATGTTATTTGTGTTTGAATGTTGAATTTATTTCTTTGATTGAGTTAAATTAGAGAACTTTGAAGCTTAATTTCAATTTCCTATTCACTAGTTTAATTTTGATTTCGCATTCACTACTTTAATTTATATTTTGAGTTCATTAACTTATTTTAGATTTAATATTCATGCTATTTGATCTAGTGATTCATGTTTTTTCTTGATCGGAATTAGAATAGTAGAATGAGTGTTTCCCATTAAACGTAATTTGAATTTTGTAATTAGCATTTTACTGTAAAGAGAAATAGTGTTTGAAATGGTTTGTTTGATTTTTTCACTATAGAAGTAATTTGTAGCAAGCCTATCTTACTTGTAATATTATTGTTTAAACAAGTAATTGATTAGAGTTAAAATAGGAATGGATTCTATAGGATTTAATGAATGAGTTCCTCAATATGTGAGTGATTTTGTTGAGCATTGAGTATTTTAAAACAAGTACAATTTCTTTGAAGCTTTGTTAGAGCAACACGCTTGATTCATGGTTGAATGCTTTAACTAGATAAAGGAGTTTGAGTAAGTAGGTTTATTTACTTAAACATTGATTATAAGAGGAAATCACCTAATCTGTAATTAAATATTGAATCTCAACCAATACACAGTGTAACTCAGTGGTTGCAATCCCTGGTCGATGATTTAATATTAGGAGATTTACAATAACAAATTAAAACTCTCAACAATTGCCTAATTTGATATTTCGCATAAACTAGGTAAACTTTTTAGATATGAACATTGACCCATTATATATAACTATTTTGTACGGTAAACCAAATAGGGAAAAAACATTATTATTTTTTTAAATCAATTGCCCACTCATCTATTGCATTTTTTAAAGGCACTGCTCCTGTCTATTTTGTAAAATAATTGGTAGTAGTTAGAGTGAAAATATTCCTAGAAGATGAACATGTGATACTAGGGCCAATAAAATATAATCCCTATTTAGAGAAAGGGAAATACGGAATGATAGGTTACAAAGGCGATGCATAAATTGTTTCTCTTCTAACCACCTTTTGAAATTCCTTTCGACTTTAAACTAACTTATAGTTGTCCCTAAGGATGAATGGGCAGCAGAAACTAGCTATCAAAAATTTTGTGCTATGGTTTTGGCAGCAAAATGGGCACCAATGTACATAATAGAAAAATTGGATCCATGCAATACTTGTAGTAGTTTGTTAGCTACTCTTTCATCTACACAACATAAAAGGAACCAATCAAAAGGCCTACAACAAGGAATGTTATTAAGAATTATGTATTTGGAGGCTTCAAGTTGTGGCCTTCTTCATTGAGATTTGCCTTAGTTATTTGGGTACCTCTCATTTTGTAGATAAAAATGATATATTTATATGAAGGATGATCTACAAGGTCAACTTGATTATCATTACTTAGGAACAAGGCAGAGAATGAATCATGTTTATCATTCTCTTCATTTGGCTCTAGATGTTGGTCCAAATGGAGAGAAAGGACATGTCCCTTGATAGTCTGAGTTGTAATTATTTTTATATCATGTCCCTATATTTTTGCAAGATAATGAGCCAACTTCTCAGATGGTAAAGTATGAGATAATAAAAAATTCACATCAAGCAATGAGACTCTTACCTCTATGTTCTTTTTGAGAATACAATGTCAAAACTTTTCTATACCTTCAAACAATGTGTAAGAATTCTTTTCAATTAGTCAGTATTTCAACTCATCATATGATAATCTTAACTTGTGAAAGATATAGGGGGGGTTGAAACAGTAGTGATAACTTCTTAAATATTTTTCACAATTTATCTTATGCAGTCATATATTGATTCTTCATGCAAACATAGATTAATTCATCAATAAATAAACATTTATCTTCAACAAAATTAATTCAAGACAATCATAGATTCATGCAAAATGAACACAAGAATATTTGGTGGAAAACTCCCTCCAAGTCAAGAACCACCCTTTGTTGTTGTTGCTACTCTGCTTCAAATTTTATTAATCAAACAAATCATTTTACATCATCATAGATGGCTATGTCCAACAAGAAATTTTCTCACTCTAATTTGACTTTATGAACACCCATCCACTGGAAGCCTCTACCCCCAACAAGCCTCTTCCAACAACCCCTAGCCTATGAGAATGTTACTCCCTATAGTAAAGCTACATGACCATCATCGGCAAGGAACACCCATTCCTCTTTCACCAAGCTATCTCGATATGTTTATATTCTAGGTCCAAGTTTCATAATATTTCAAACTAGACCCATTAACAAAGAAATAACAACCTCTACATTAAAACAATCAATACATGGGCCACTTGCATTACAATCTCTGCAACTCAACTTCAATCAATATAACAACATTAAATTATTAAACCAACTCTCAAGAAACAACTTCACCAAATAATTAGCAACTCAATTATTGGCAATAACTAGGACCAACACCTATACACATAAAAAATATATTAAATTTTCACATTCAGCCATAAGCATAATGAGTTCACAACACAACATATACAATGACTCAAAACACTATAGAAAATCAATACAACCTTCTCACATAATGGTTACGGCAACAAATAATCCCTGCAAACACAAACATCTGTAATATGACAATCATACTATATTGTGCTCCAACAATCTCTAATCCATGTGCTCCATACATAATGGATTACCTTTGTAATACACTCTACACACTCTTCCTTTAATACAGATTGAACTCTTCCTCTTCAATCAATGAAAATTGGCCTTTCCATGCATCTCACTATTTTCTTATCTCAGTAGGTCATTTCTATGTGTGCACTTCTCTAGAAATTTGATCTTTGTATCATTTCCTATTGAAGGAGGTCACCCTCTTCTCTCTGCACAAACCTCTTCTCACCTCACCAAAAATACAATGGTAAATCTACTCCTCTTTTTAACCAATTTGTGCCACTATCTCCACTACTCACCCCATCAAGGAATTGAAACTTCAAACTTCATTATGGCATATATATTTCTTCAATTAGAAGCTTCCATGAAGAATCTTGAACAAGAAACATCATAAAACATGTAATTCACCTAAGGTGTGGGAGGAATCAGGAGAATTCGTAACTCATAGTCTCACCGACAAAACTATGAAATTTAGGTTTCAACCACTCCCACAACATAGTCTTCCAATGGTTGGGGTCTTTCAACTTCTCCCACAAGCCTACATGGGAGTGGTTGGGGTATGGGATTGTCAAAAATCAACATCTTCATCTCAGATATACCTCCAACTTCTTGATTAGCGTCTCTAGTATCTGTAAATCTTGTCTAAGCCATGAAAAGCCTAAAAAACAACTTTGTAATCTCTTATTGATCTTATACATGACACAGTCATCATAAGTGAAAAAAATAACTCATGAATGCAAAAATTGTATCAAGTGGCATCAATCATGAAGCTCAACTATAGAATGGAACTTGATACATCATGAAAACCTCTACAATACCTCTAGAAATAACTAAGATTCCAATTCATAACTCACAATCATCAAGGACATCTCAAGAGAAACACCTCAAGCATCATAGATATTCAAAACTAGTTGGCCAACCAACCATCAAATCCATCAAAGAAACATTAAAGCACTGGTAGCACAAAAATTTACCATAGCAACCATTCACAAGACAATATCATCAAGTAACCAAATTGTTGGTTTGAGGGGGCTTGACCGAGGTTTAGAGAATTCCACGCACCAAAAACACCCTCAACTATTGGCCCTTTCAACAACGACCTGTAAGTAGATCACAGTCTCACCCGAAGCATTTATGGGAGGCTACGGAACCAGGCTTCTCGAACCGAAGGGATATTCACACAGTGGCAACATGTATTTACGTCTACTTTATATTGATATTATAACTTCGCATGCATAAGAACTTCATGCAGATGATTAATTTCACAGATTCACATTAAACCCATAAACTCTAACAAATAAAAGTATATCTTACAGTTCTTCACATAATTCAGTGAAAAGCATGCATAACCACATATATAACAATAGACAATAAACAAATAAATAGATCCAACACTTCGCTAAAACTTTCTTCTTTATTAAAAGGATATTCAATTACATGCACTTCTCTCACTGTCGCATCGAGTTGTAGGTGGTTTGTGCACTCAGCTGCAGACTCTTCAAGGTCTCCGCTCACTCAGCTGTGAAGCCTTCCACAAAACTACAGACTAGAAATGTGAATACAAAGATTCAATTCACTTATGATGACATGATTAAATTACAAAGTATGATATCTCCTTATATACATTTAATATTTACAAAAACCTATTCCACATAGCATGGATCCACAAAACAAGCATTAATACCCGATACCCACTACAAAATAAGGGCTTTGTCCCATCCCCAAATCCCTAAAATATCACACAATTGAATATATCTCCGCCATCTCCACGTGGTCTACTCCTTCTTCTACAATGTCTTTTACCCAAAACTTGGACCAGGTTGGGTCATGCCCAACATGCCCCCAACACCCACTTGTGACTCGTCCCGAGTGACTCAGCTTTAGTGCCCTTGATCTTTGCTATGATCTCGTTGTACACTACATTGTACTATTGGACCGTTTTTTCCATCAAGTTTTGTTCCTAGAGCTTCTCCTTTAGCAAAGTTTCTATAATAGGTCCAAAAGTCTTTTGTAGTATTTCCACTTCCCTTCTCTTCAATTCCTTCAACCTCTCGTCCACTTCCTATGAAATTTGCGAGGCTTCCTCCTGCCACAACTGAGTCCTCTCCTACAAGATCTATGCTTTCCTCCAAAGATCATCTATCTTCACTTGGAGGTTATTTCCTTCAGTAATGCTGGCAAGCCTCTACAATACTGGTAAGGTCTTCACAAATTTCAAGATATCATCGCGCCACTTCATCTTGTCCTGCAGTTCCTCCTCAATCTTTAGGACATTTGGATCCTCTTGTAGTGAGGTCCAAATCTCCATCGTATCATCGAGTAGTTTTCCACAATCTGCCACCATATCAGATATGTCTTTCAATGTTGCACTGAGGTCCATTTATCTCTACTCTTGAAACTCTGGTGACATAACTGGTTGAAACCTTATTCACAACTCTAATATCTGCACTTCATACTCAAATTTCAACTTAGCCATAGTATCCCTTAAGTCATTGATAGTGAGGGCGAGCTTCATGACCTTTTCTGCTAGTGCTTCATCCTAATGGATCTACATGTATGGAATTATGCTACAAGTCTCACCAATGGCCTTCTCCAATTGTTCTCATTGTTGCCTTGCTTCCTCCCTATCCTTGGCCAATTTCTCCAGTTCCTTCTTCTCAATGTTTTTTCTGACTTCGCCTTTGATTTTAATAGTGACATATGTTTCTCGAGTTCCTTTAATTTTGTGGTTATACATTGGTGCAATTCATGCAACATTTGGAGGGGTGGAACAATGAAATTCATCTAGACACTGTGCCATGCTTTGGCTTGCTCTTTTTCTGCTGGTGCTTCAAAATTTAATGCCCCAACTAGCACGTGTAGCATCCTAACTCCGAAAGTTGTTTCTAGTCTTTTGTCTAGCTGCAATGGTTGGATTACCTACTCTAGTTTCCTCACTCCTTGTAGTAATGCCTTCAGCTCCATGATGCCCTACTGCACTTCAGCCAATATCGCTTTACATCGATCTTCAACCTTTTCCCAAGTTTTTGTGTTGATCTCTTGGATCTTTTCCTCTATCTTGTCAATGTCCCCATTAATGAGGACTAATGACACCGCTCCCTTACCCTTATCTACCTTTTTCCTCTTTCTCAGTCTCATTTTTATGATGAAAGGTGAGTATTCTGATACCCTTGCATCGCTAAGGTGTTCTTCATGTTCCTGTCCTCACCCTATTTCCCTGGTTTCTTCATCAATATATTTTCTACTTGTACACACACCCTACAAGGTACCCTTCTCTCTTGCAACTACTCCAACTGTTCCACTAGGTGGAGTCGTCCACTCGTCCGACTAATCTTACACTACCTATTGGAAATAATACTGAGAGGGGGGGTGAATCAGTATTATCAGATAAATAATTTAATTTTCAAAATAGATTTGTATACGCTACTTCAGTTAAGTGAACTAGCGCGTATACGCAACTGTACTTAAGGCAACCAATGTATATGCAGAGATATTTTGATTTACCCAATTTATAATGCATTGAAATTTAACCAATATATCAGGAATTCATTAGACAATGCAGTAAAAGCAGAATAAAGCATCACACATAAGCAACACACATGAATACCAAGATATAAGGTGGAAACACAATTTGGGTGAAAACCACCTGCTGCTGTTGTCGTCTCTTTCTTCTTTTAATAATTATGTGCCATGGGAGGGGTCCCATGTCAGAGCAGTGAGCCTCAAACTTTAATTTTATATATTTGTGTGTGTGTTTGTGTGTGTGCATGTGTATATGGTCATGGGGTGGCAAGGTTAGTGGCCCGCCACACATTTTTTTATTTAAAAACAAACCAAAAAAAATTAAAATTGTCTACCAGATTTTTAGGGATCACTAGTAAAATAAAGTAGGTGACAATTTGGTCATTTTTGTCCAATGTTAAGTGCCAACATTTTGTTGCTGCCAATTTTAGCGGATTCTGCCAAATTTAGTCAGGGCACTAGATTTAGTAAGCCTCCAATTTTAGCTAGCAACAAAAGTCTTGCTCCTCTTGACTTGAACTTTGACTTCTAATAATGTGCACATACATGGTCAGATTTGAGTACCATCTATATCGTTGGAATTTGGAAGACGGGCTCTTTAATCTAGTGCTAGTTCTAATGAAATCCTAAAATGATGATTTTTTAACCTCTTCAAACCCACCTTGATTACTCCATATTGGGTTCCACAACATGCCCTTCCCCCTTGTTTTCCTCTTACTAACGTTGGCTCTAAATGATGGAAAATTGCTTTTCCAGTCTCCTCTACTCCTCCACCATATTAGGAGGATTAACATCTATCTTTTCTTCAATTTGAAGCTTCTACACCTATCCAAAATATTTTTAATATTATATATATGTTTTCTTCCACTAGCTACTATGACCCCACTACTACAAAGGAGGGGGTGGTTGACGAATAGTGTGCAGTTCTTAGGCTCATTTTTATACAAAACCTTTTTCCAGGGACTACTAGGCCCATACTTTGCTAGAATTCCAGTTTGAAATCCATGTTGTGGAAAACAAAATGTATCATGAATGATAATGAATTCTTGATTTTAAGGATTTGGATGGGGATTCTACATGGATCTCATAATTTGGTAACACTTGTGGTCACTAGAATCATTATCTCCACACTATGGATCTCTATTGGCATGTGAAGTTTATTCTCAAGAAAGTCTTACTCAAAAAGTGTCAAATTCTAAGCAACATGGTGCCCAACTTGGATAATCTAAAGAACCTACAATTGGATGTGGAGGGTCACTAAACCATGCTCAAGATAGGTTCACCTATGATTTCATTAGTGCCTCTATCTTGAACTTGATGAGCGTCACATCCATTGGGATACCTCTTTGTACTCTTGATGCATAGATTTTTTTTATTTCAAGTTTATGGTGTTTAGTCTTCAAGATGTTATGTTCATTTCTACAATGGATCCTCTCCCTATCTTTAGGTCAAATTCTATTTCTTCTAGTTTATATCAATCTTCTTTTAAGTTGCATTCTTACAAGTTTATGTTTCTTCTTATATTTAACTACCAGTGTCCCATCAAATTGGATAGTAGATTTGGTTACCTCTCTTTTGTATGGACATGTTATTCTCTATTTAGTTTTGGACTATGGAAACTTTACTCTTTTGTCTTTGGTCCGGTTGTCTGTGTGATAGGCTAGAGACACAAAAACATCATAAGGAAGCTATAAAATCTTGATTTATCAATACAAACTCTTGTTTTTTATTTTTA
This sequence comes from Pinus taeda, assembly GCA_000404065.3. Classification (NCBI taxonomy): domain Eukaryota; kingdom Viridiplantae; phylum Streptophyta; class Pinopsida; order Pinales; family Pinaceae; genus Pinus; species Pinus taeda. The sequence goes on from APFE030384159.1 coordinate 64,804, forward strand.
ATAATATAAGTTTATTTTTTAAATAATATATTTATTTACTAAATTTATTTATTAAATATATATATTTTAATATGTAATAATCTATAAAATATATTTAAATGGTTATAACAATTCTCACACACACACACATATTAATATTTAGAGACCTATGGATTTATGTTTTCTATTTCCAAATATCACTCGGGAATGTATTAACACTTTAATGGTAGGAATGAGAATCGTAAACAAAATATTTCAGTGTCAATATATAATATATATAATTATATATATAATATATATATATATAGTTCTTTAAAGAGATTTATAATTCATCAGTTTTTATTATTGACACACACACACACACACACACACACACACATATATATATATTAAAAAATGAATGAATTATTAATCTCCCTAAAGAATCTGTTAATGGAATGAATATATATATATATATATATATAGAGAGAGAGAGAGAGAGAGAGAGAGAGAGAGAGAGAGAGAGTTGGTGTTAAAATGTTTTTTTTAATGATTCTAATATATATATAGAGACCTAAGGATATATGTTTTCTATTTCCAAATATGATTGGGGCATGTATTAACACTTTGATGTGTAATATTTCAATGTCAACTATATATATTGACATTGAAATATTTTGTTTATGATTCTCATTCTACATATCAAAGTGTTAATACATATCCCAATCATATTTGGAAATAGAAATCATATATCCATAGGTCTCTCTCTTTAGATATTTTGTTATTAATATTTAAAATGTTACATGTCAACTCCATATTAAGAAAGAAATGAATTACAAACCTCTCAAAGAACATATTAATATAATCAATATTAAACTTTATTTGTTATTAATATTTTTTTAAAATTTTCTGTATCAACTGTATATTAAAATGCAATAGATTTCTACCTTTACAATAAAATAAAAAAACTAAAATATAAGAATTTTTTTAATTAAAATTACTTTGTTTCTTCTATATAAACTAAATATATAAAAACTATCTCATTTAATAACATATATGAATATTTTATTTATGGCAAATAGAAAATATTTGTTTAGTATATTTGTTTTAAACTATACATGTAGACTAAAACATAGAGTGAATTGCATATCTTGTATTATCAATTATATTATTTTTATGGCATATATCAACTCCATATTAAATAGTGAAATAATCTCATATACATATATATTTTTTTGACTTTCAATTACTTATCTTTATACAAAATAAATATAAAATTAAAATATATTATTTATCACTAGCATTAATAATTTATTTGTTATTACTATATTTTTAATTTGTTATTATAAATATTATTCTATAACCTAAAGTTAATATCTCTCATGTTAAACCTTAAAGCACCTCTTAATGAAATTAATAATATAATTTCATTTTAATTTATTATAAAATTACAGACATTATTGACTTTCCTTGTCATATTATTAGTGCCATCATGGAATCATCATACTTGTAACAATGACATATGTAGAGTATCTTTCTTATTTTGGGACTACGCTTTATATTTTAATGTTGTAACAACCATTATAATATCTTTAATAGTTATTTTTCTATGTACTACTTTAAATAAATGATTATAGTAATATACTTTTTAGTAACATACTTCTGGAATGGTTAAGAAAATGCTGAAGCAATGAAAAAGTATCACAAAGATTTATGAAGAAGCGATCAAACAGGCTCCAGTAGTAAACATAAAATATTAATAAAAGGATGATTATTTCCAATCAAAAATCTAAGTTAAAATATGTTGATATTGTAGCCTAGCCCAATTGAAAAGGAAAAAGCAAACCAATTTTACTCTCTGGAATTAAAGTGAAGAAAACTGATGCCCACCAAAAGTAAAATGCATTATATCAGGATTCCGCCTTCCTAAATCAGGAACACGTGGAAGGAAATGCATTATACTTAGAAAATTCGATCATTCCACGGACTATTGTTGAAACAACTGCGAAAAAAAATCTTATATATATATATATATATTACATTCACATGCCTTTTTGAGCATACTAAATTAGAATCTTATGTTCTTATAATCACTAAATCCAAATATGGCCTTATTCATAAAAATGCCTGGTCGGAGAATCACATTGTGCCCAATTTTAAAAATGTACTAAATTGTTTTCAACTTTTCACCATCACCATCTTGTAAAACTTTTCCATCGATTTAACATGTTCCATAACAAACATACCAGAAACTTTTGAACATAGTAACATTGCTGTACACATAGGATAGTTCTAAACATTATAATTATATATAAAAAAGAATAAAGAGAGGAAGGCCATTTTCAAACATAGTAACAATGGGGTGTGTGAGAGACCTATACATTCCAAAATTGTGTTTTATTTTAGGAATGTAAGGCAAACATTATTAAAAATAATAGGTAAGCAAAAATAAGTAATCATTAGAAAATGATAAGAAAATGTAGGTGGATGGATCTCTTTTTGCTTCATGCCAGAATGGAATTGCATCTAATTTTTTTTATTATTTTCGAAATTAATTGGGTGGGTATATATTCATGATTTCTTGAGTTTCTCTAAAATCTTCTTCTATCGATTTGAAAATTGAGTGTAATTACTATGGACTAAACTATATCTTATCATCTAGTGGGCCCTAAAAACTTCTTGAATTCATAAACTATATAGAAAGAAGCACAAAGAATGCATTTGAGTGATAAAGGAAACGCTTGTCACGACGACATGGGTTATGGTGGTCTTGGCATAAATTTTGCATATTGTTTTAGTTTTCTATACCTTTCACCAAATTTAGTTTTGTTTAGCAAAACCAACCTCAATGGAGGAGCATAATAGCTTCCCTAGTTTGTAAATTGTGTGGTTGATTGGCGCTATATATAAAGGATATAGTAGTGGGAAGTGTAAGTAAAAGAATGTTAGTGTTAGCCTTTTCTAACACTCCATTTGGGCTCCCCTCTATTATAGATCAACATTTAAATTTGGACAACCACATAAGTTTTCACTAAATGTGAGCACATCTTACTATCTCATTATTTTAGGGCATTTTTTGTGACGTTTTGACTTTATTGTTGCTTCCAAAATAGGTAAATGGTGAAAGTTTACTATGTACCGGTTAAATGTAACTTCCTTTTTCCCAAAATCTAATTAATTTTCCTACCCTAGGAAAGATTAAAAAAGATTTAAATTCTAAAGTTTTTGGGCACATTTAGGCTTGGTAATTACCAACCCTATATTTTCTTCTAAATATCATGACTTTGAACCAGGGAGTTGTTTTGTGTGAATAACTTTTTTGTTGGTTTCAAATTTTCCTAATCTACATTCCCAGCCATTTCCCACTCAATTTATTTGCATGTACATTCCTTTATGAAGTTGCATAACCATATACTTCTCCCTTGAGCTATATTTTCTCTGCAATTTACATTTTTTTTAGTATTTGTCTATATTTCTCTATAATTTAGCCCTTATATCATCTTTATAGTTAACATTCGAGGTTGTTTAATGACTTCTTCCTCATGTCATTCTATCCCTCTAATCATTATTAAGGGGAATGCTAGAATGTGAATGTATTAATGATTGCCTTTTGACCTAAGTTCATATAAGGGTGTTGGAACCCAACTTTCATTAAGTAGCGAAAGAAGTAGATGGGTTATAATATGGCCATCAAAGTGCCTATTTACAATTCACTATATCACTCTAAGACCAAACACGTTGACCTTGATACTCATTCAATATGCAGTAGGTAAAGGTGTTTTCTGTCTCAAGCGTTGTCCTACTAAATAAATTGTTATATATATCTTCACCATCTCCATCATAATGATGAAATTTCTCTAACTCTATAACTTATTGGGGATGTGGGAAGTGGTCATCAATGGGGAATGTTAGTTAATTGCTTATTCTTCCTATGATTCTAGCCCTCTAATCATCATTAAATGGGTATGTTTGAATGTGAATATACTAATGATTTCTTAGTGTTTCTCTGACCAAGTTATTCTTCAATAACTCATCATATTGTATGAAAGTTTTATCTCACATGTATCATGGGACTTTTTGTTATGAAACCAGCTCACAAAAAGATAGAAACGATAGATGAACGCCTTAGAAATAAGCCTCTTCGATGGGGCAACCTCCTTTACATTACACAAATGAACAATTCTTAGATGATACAAATGACAAGACCTCCTTTCTATATGTAGGAGTCTAAGGGGTCATAATATAATCAGAGCCGACATAACAAAAATAATGTAAGGGTGCAATAATAACAATATGGGGACTACATGGGCACAACAAATATAATAAGGGGGTTGTACTAATAACAATAAGGGGTTACACTAGTAGTATAGGGACCTAACATGCCCCTCTCCTTCAAAAAGTGTTGTCCTCAACGCTTGAGTAGTTCTTTACGCTTCTGTATAAAATTCTTGTCTTCCCATGTGGAGTTTTAGCGGGTAAGTTCTTCCACATGATGAGATATTCTGAAATTGATCAATTTTGTAGCTATTGGGTTCTTTTTTATGTGACTTCTCTGGGTTCCAATATGATTTTTCCTTCCTCGTCAAGTTCTGGCAATATTGTTTGAACTGGGATCTTCTGCAACTTTTGAATGAGTGGCCACACTTCTTCATCCTTTTTCCATTCATCCTTGCTTCGTTTATCCAATTTGGTTGGATAATAGAAATAGCAAAAAACAATGCTTCCATATCCTCATCCTTTCTTAAGAGTGCATCTGTAACAACATTTTTCTTCCCTTTTTTGTAGATGATTTCAAAGTCATAACCCAACATATTTGTGATGCATTTTTTATGTTCTTCTAAAGGTAATATTTGTTCTAAAAGGTATTTAAGACTATAATGATCCATTTTTACCTTGAAGTGTCTTCCCATTAGGTAAGGTCACCATTTCTTAAGTGCGTGTAGTATTGCCAATATTTCCTTCTCATAAATAGCTTTCTTGAGGGACATTTGTTTGTATGGATGTAACCATAAAAATTCCCAATCACCTACATCAAAACTTCTTTCACTTCGATTTTGATCTGCCTGTTGTCTCATTTGATTCTACACCAAAGTGGCATTATCCTTTAAAAGTTGGAGAACTTGTTGTTGATGCTCAATGTGATCTTTCACTGCTTGAATCTTTTTCTTCTTGATATGTCCTTCTATCTTGAGAGTTTGGGGAGTGGTAATTTCTTCCAATCCTTTACAAGATATGGTCGGATTCATTTCTTGATGCTGGATGTGATCTTTCACTTCTTGAACATTTTTCTTCTTGATATGTCCTTCTATCTTGATAGTTTGAGGAGTGGTAATTTCGACCAATGAATTACAAGATATGGTTGGATTCGTTTCTTCTTTCTCGATGTGATCTTTCACTTCTTGCACCTTTTTCTTCTTGATATGTCCTTCTATCTTAAGAGTTTGAGTAGTGGTAATTCTTGTCAATGCTTTACAAGATATGGTCTGATTCATTTCTTCTTTCTCTAGGGTTGGGTCCTGGCGTATATCCTCATATTTTGATGTTTCTTGATCATTTTCTTCCTCCTCTTCATACTCTATGTAAAATAATTTCTTCTCAGCACACTTATGACCTTTAGTGAATTTGCTACAAAGCCCTTTTTCTCTTTTTTCTTCCAATTGTTGTGGTGTAACCCTTGTAGGTTGTGGAAGGCTAGGAGAAACAACACTTCCATCTTTATAGTTGTGAGGAGTAGACTTCCTTGTTGCCATAATTTTTCTTTCCACGTTGTAACAAAGCCCTTTTTCTCTTTTTTCTTCCAGTTGTTGTGGTGTTACTCTAAGGAAGGTGTTGCTCTTTGTATCCTCATAATGTGTTATCATTTCCTCCGTGAAAATTAACCACATAACAAGTTGTTTACAAGAACAAAGCCCTTTATACCATAAAAATTGATCTGGTTCTAAATATAAAGATGTAATACGTACCTTTTATAATAGTTGCATCTCATGTAGATCAAAATATTGCTTCATCTGTAGTATCTAATTTACCAGATCCTTTCCATCAAACTTTCTCATATTGTCTTTTCTTGATTTTAGGAGCTCGATCTTGAAACGACTGTAACTCTGTAGTTTCAGATCTTCTAGTTCTAAAATCATGATCTATAGTAGCCTTCTGCATCGTCTTTCCAATGCCACTAGTATTATCAAAATTGGGTTCTCCAAGAAAGGGTTATGTACAATCTGCCAAGATGACCTGTTATATATCTTTTCAGAAGATCAAATTTGTATGAAGTGCCACATGTCACTGTTTTGACCTTCAGATCTGAAAACTATACACAAAAAACTACAGTCCATCCTCTTTTTGTAACTTCTTATGAAATTTCAATCTGATGCTCAAAGAGAAAGTTATGATGATTTTCCCCAGGTCGCCTGTTTGGAATGTAATTCAAGAGTCTGCAAAAACTCTAACTTCCTCTAATCATATCTCCAAAAATATAGTGAGACAAGTTCAGAAATTTGGACCCAAAGTTCAAAATGATTTCAGCTCAAATGGGTTCTTGTTTTAGCTTTTGAAACGTACAAAAGAATGTTATAGTGAAAATTCCATGATGACCTATTTGGAGCAGCAAAACCCTAGAATCCAAAGCTCTGATACCAAATGTTATGAAACGAGCTCACAAAAAGATAGAAAAGATAGATGAACGCCTTAGAAATAAGCCTCTTCGAGGGGGCAACCTCCTTTACATTACACAAATGAACAATTCTTGGATGATACAAATGACAAGACCTCCTTCTATATATAGGACTCTAATGGGTCAAATATAAATCAGAGCCAACATAAACAATAATAAGTAAGGGCACCAATATAACAATATGGGGACTACATGGCACAACAATATAATAAGGGGGTTGTACTAATAACAATAAGGGGTTACACTAGTAGTATAGAGACCTAACATTTTTTCCTTTTATTTTATAATATCTAATAGATATAAAGGAGACCCTCTTGAGTGTGTAAGAGTGTAAAATTATGAGATCCAATGCTTATTTGGTGATGTCTCCTTGTATAGTTGGGAGTTTACTTAGAGAATAAATAAGTTGCTTCTGTGGATGTTTCCCCAACACTAGGATTTTACCACGTAATCCTTAGACGACCATTATTTTCTCTTTCATTGTTCGTTCACTATTCTTGCTTGATGTATTTTACATAGGAGATCAGATCATGTAGATATATTACATGTTAACACATATTTATAAAACCCAACAAAGAAATGAGTGAAACAAAAATGAGAAACAAAAATGAGAGGTATACTACTAACAAGAATATACCATAAGAATAGAACTTAGTCAACTACATGTTAAAAGAATAAAATCATATATAATTTTTCTAATCCTTTTACTGAAAGATTTATGAATATGATAGGAAATAGGAAATATCAAGTTTCAATTGAGATGCATAAGACAACAGAACCACAAATGATCCACATAGAAACAACCAGAAATACAAAATTTTATTAGATGAAACATGAAAAAATGTATAATATAGTAAATACTTTCAACTACAAGAATTTCCTATACTTATTAATTATGACACCCAAATGTGATGCATCAACTCTAAAATATCTGCAAGTATACAACATGTTATTAAATTTGGAAACTCATCTAATAAATACAACTCAAAAACCAAATGCAGCTTAGTATTTTAACAAGTAATAGAAGTGGCAATAAGAACTCTTTGAATGAAACCAAGGGTTGAACAATTGAGATAAGAAAGAAAGGGATGGTGAGGCATCCATTCAATAGACATGCTCACTCTGTTACCATTGTAGATAACTAATGAAGGGCTGATGGTGAGAAAATACATGATTTTACTAAACAAAATGCCTTTATCAATTCAACTAGTGCTACAACATGCTTACATCCCACAACCATAACTTTTCTATGGGGATAGAGCCACCAATACTAAATTATCAGTTATGAGGGAAGTAGGGACGAACCGTCTGAGAGCAATCAAGACACTGACAAGGAAATGTATATAGCTAATAACATTGACTCATTGAGCAATAACTAAAGGTATAGTTGGGCACATTGAATTGGCAATATGTACATGTGTTGTGACATGTTAGTTTATTTACAAAAATCATCTAATGAAAAAATTAGTTTTGGTTGACTAATATTGGGCTGAAGCTATCCCAAATAGATGTCTTCGACATTTTTATATCAATAATATTATTGCTATTGAATCATAAAATAAATTACTAAAAATATTGATCCAAAAAAAAATATCACTAAAATTATAAATTTAAATTATAAAGAGGAAATGACTATATTTTTTTAATTTATTATAATTATTATTAAAGTATACTTAAAAATATTGTTACTTGAATTAAAAAGAGAGGAAACGATTGTATTGAGGACGATGATTAACATCCAATGAGACCATAAGATTTGGAGAGTCTTAAAAAGGTATATATTCCTTATATATTTTTACAATCTTATTTCTATCCTCAAAGAATAATAAGAGAAGTGTTCCAAAATTACAATAATTTTGATGGCTTTGGAAGTCATGAAGGTGAGTATTTCAACAAATATTTTTAATTTGAGTTTAAATTTGGATGTACATATGGCACTCTAGGAGAAAGTGTGGTTTGTCTTTAAACTTCATATTGTCACAAAGGTGATATAGATTTTTGTATCCTAGATGTTTTGAGAATTTTTCATTTTCCAACATAGCTTATGGGAGTTGGTTTGTATTTTAGAAATTTTAGATTCTTCTTTGTGCTAATCAGAATTAAAATACATTGTTTATATTAGGGTTGAATGCCCCCTTAAAGTATCTTAGCTTCTTTTTATTTTCTAACTCTTTATTGCACTACAAATTTTCTTTAAATTCAAATGTAATAATACTTTTAATATTTTCCATATCACCTAGGATGAAATCTTCCTATATTCCCAAATGATTTAGCTAAGACTTGGCATCTTAATGTCATCGTTTCATGAACCATTGGTGGTTATAGCTAGAGTTGGAAGAAATTTCAGGGAGTCTCTTCTCATCCATGTTATTTATATTATTATTGTACATTAAATACCTAACCACGGCCATGCACTCAATGGGGAAAAAGATCACTTAGATGAGGAGGGTAGGATAAGGTCCATTAGTTTTGATATTAAGATTATAGGTTAAAAAAAATTTCAATTTGCTCTATCCTTTTTGAAGATTATCGAGATTCTACATCCTTGGAGTCCACATTTATCTAAGATAGCAAGAGTGATGAGAGTATCAAATAAGATTTTTCTCTTATCCCACACTTAAGGATCTACTAATGAACACTTGTTTTCAATCCCATAATAATTTTTCCACCCTCCATTTATATTTTTTTCAACATATAGTTAATAGCGAGCTTATGATGAATATTGATTGTGAGATATTTGGATGAAGGCACTTCCTCCAAACTATTATTTTCATATATGAAAGTGGTGTAAGTGATGCTATGAGATTTGATTATTAGAACCTTTGTTTTGTTAGTGTTCATAGTCTTACCCAGACAAGAGTAGAAATCCTTAAGAACTCCTAGATGATGATTGAGCTCATAGAGATTCTATGCAATAATAACAATATCATCAACACAATGAAGAAGGATGATTATTATATTAGTGATAATTATGCGAATACAACCAACTTCTTACAACCAAAATTCTAATTTATCAATGTAAATGCCAAAGAGAGTAGGGGAGAGGTAATAACATTACTGCTCACATATTACAATTAATTTCTTCCAACCACCCCTCAGTGTTCCTAAATTTGGTGTTGATAGCTTCATATAGAATTACAATAACATCTTGCATTTCATAAGGGATTTTTAGCTCCTCTAACCTATTCTGAAGGCTAGTATTAGGATAGTGTCAAATATCTTTTTAAAATCAATAAAACTACAAAGTTTGGGATTATTTTTATTATTTGTTACTCTTTTATAATGGTACTCAATATAACAAGATTATCCATAATCAAGTAATGTAAATAGTTATATTATTCTTCAATTATAAAATTGTAGATTTTTACTTGTAGATTCAAACTTATTATGTAATATGCTAAAACAAAAGACTTGAATCTAATCTGCTCATCAGTGGAAACAAAATGTGATCGATGAAAACACTAACCAGAAAATGAAGAATTTCAATCGCACATAACACTATATGTTTCTGGGGAAAGAAATTGCTCAAAACCACAACTATCTGTATTGCATTAACCAAAAGATCTAAGAAGAAAATACAATGCTTTTTCATCTTGAACAATTCCTGCACAAGTATAATCTATCTCTCTGCTTCACAAACTAGCTCAAGCAAACACTTAGCCAATTATGCTGCCTGCCAAGCCCCTAATTCGTTGTGCTCAAAATATCCACGCAAAAAAATGTGCTTCCTATTGATTTTTCTCACCAACTTGTGCTCACCAAAACAATTATTAAACATGGGCCTTCATTCCTCCTTTCAAAGGCATTCTTCTTACTACTTGCACCACGTGTATAATTTGATGATTATACAACTAACAATACACTTCCCTTTAACTCCAATCCCAATTGCGTCTTCCCCGGAACTGACATGCAACATCTATTTATAGCAAAATATTAGTTATCTGATTGATAACTGCATGTGAATTAACTATAATTTAATTCACTGGACCTCTCACTAGTTCCTCCATCAGTTAGAACTAGTTAAATTTAATTTAACTCAAATAATTAAGTTAAATAATTATAACTCAAAATAAAATACAACTAGACCCCCTAAAACATAGGGAGAACTCTACATGCCTCTAGTTTGACCCTCAACTAGAACTGAATGAGCTAACTAATTCTTCGTGACTTATTTAACTCGTATAAGTTGTCATGTGATGTGTAATTACAATTTACTTCTAATTTAATTAAGGGAAACTTAAATTAGAAGCCTCTTCTTGTTTCCATTTTCAATATTTCTTGTTGCAAATTTCAATGCTCCCTCTCAACAAGAAAGGAATTTAACTCTATCCTGATCTAATACCTTTGGAATGTTCTGCATGCAACACTTCTCTCTAGTGTTGTTGCTATTGCAACTTATGAAACTGAAAAAGCATCCAAATTAAATCAGTATGATGCAATTGTCACCAGAGTCTCTAACTTCCACTAAATATTGTACATTCTACTGAAAAATTTGTGCTGTTGTTGACTCTATAATGTTCCATCTCCATTGTTGCCAACTCTGCTCTGCACTCCCCAGTATCTGACGGCTGCTAGTCTCTATCTCTATCACTCTGACATTTGATTGCATCAAATTACACTGAACCATCCTACTACTATGTAATGTGGCCTCCTGTAGCAAGGTAATAATCCATGGGACAAAACATCTCAATGGAACCTTCCCAAATTTATGCACTCTGTTAGTTCCAGTCTTCGTAGCCTGTCACCAGGGATCAACATGAGCTCTTACTATGTCTGGTTTGGTTAGATGTTTTCCACATGATATTCAGCACAAAACATGTCACAAATGTTTCCATCGGAAGGAGCTCAAAAAAATATTTCCAATAGTATATCACACTCCCGTAACCAGTTTCTAGATTAGAAGATATGATCGAAATGAATGAGTGATTCTTGGTTATGCATGTTTTGAGGTCAGTTGTTGCACACAATGACAAGTTTATTAAAAAATCAGTTTTTGAAATAATGGTAAGGAATTTTTCAAAAGTGAAAGATGTTTTTGTTCATCACATACCAAACAACAAAAACCTCCTTCATTTATTGCACAGGTGCTACTATGTGGGAGATGTACAGTGATATTGAGAGCCTACATTAAAACAAAGCAATTTTTTCATTTTTTTAATTGTTTTAGTCATTTTAGTGCGGTGCCATTTTACAACAGATGGAAAGTAATTTTGCAAAACCCAAGAATTTTTTGTTAGCCATGAACCATATAACAAAAACCTCTTTTAATTTATTCACAGGTGTCATGAATTGGGATATGTGACCAGATCTTTATAGCTCATTTTCACAGATTTAAATTTTCAATGATTTTCTATTTTAGAGGTGATTTTGTGGCACAGATTACGAGCCATTGGAAATGAATTTCTAAAATTTGAGAGAGGTTTTTCTCCAGCATGACTTATCTACAAAAACCTCTTTCATTTTTGTAACAAGTGCTATGGTTTAGGAGATACGAGTTCATATTCAACAACTATTTTCAGAAATTTGGTCCAAGTTTTATGTAACTTATTCTATTTTGAAGAAAATGGTTGAGCTCAATTCCCTTAGTAAAAGGATGAGAAAATGTATTTATTTTATGAATTTCATAGTGTATGGGTTGGACTTTGGTAGAAGGTTGGACTCTTGTGAATCCTTTGAGAATTATTATACATTCATCTCTGTAGTTTGGCAAGGAAATATACCAGGGTTTGCAGCATTTTGTGGGATTCTTGTGGCAAGATGATTTAATATTGTTTTTCCTTCTATGATTTCAATTTATCATGTGTTTATGTGTGCCATCATCTCTCTCTTTTCAGCTTAACTAAATGAATCAAGTATAAAGGTGGAATTCATTGATGTTGCAGTGCTCTACCTTAGGGTTTATTTGGTTTTACATGTTTTCAACTGTTTGAAGAGGATTCCTGATACTTTCATGCCCTCTTCAACTCCTCACCAGTCTTAAGACCTTCCATTTCACTTATTTCAAAGTGCAACAGCATTTGCCTACCTCGCCCCACAGAAACCTCTGCAAGACTGAGTCCATTCCCCAGACCCAAAACCGCCTTTCACATTTGATCCAGCAAACCAACATAAAACTCAATCAAACTCTTTTGAGCATATACCTAGCCTAAAATTAGTCATTATATCAGTCATCTCAAGCATCATTTGTTATATTTTCTTGAGATTGACAAGGAGAGAGCCCTCTCCCGACCTGGTAGGGCTGGCTACTAGGTTAATCATGGTTTGATGTTACCCTAGACCTGCCTTTCTCAACCTGAGGTAGATTTAGGCCCTAACACACTCTTGGTACTATTACTTCACATTGCCCCACCTCTCACTTAGAGGTATGGCTGCATGTGCTCCCTCTGCCCACTTGGCTCAAAATTTCCCCCTACTGGAGATCTCTACTTGAGTGGATGCCTCCACTCGGTCTCTTCTCTACTTCTATAATTGTGGTTCATTCACAACTTTCTAAGGATGCATGTTTAGAGGTAGTTCATGCTCCCTCAAAACCACCAAGTCTCTTACCTTTTCCTTGCTCCTCAAATATTTGCATGCATCTTCAACTTCAAGAGCATACAAGTTCTTGACTTGTACACCGATTTATTTCAAATTTCCCGTGGTGACGTGTCTACGGAAAACCTTACCCTTTCTAAATATCACATCATTTGGGCACTCTAGTAACTCAAATCCTCACTGCAACTATCCCCCGTCACAAAATTTTCTAAAAAAGGAGCTGATTTTAAATAGTTGATATCTCCCTCATTCGAACTTCGATTCGATTGATTTTATTTTTTTGAATTTGGGTATTTTTTCGCAAGGAATCCAAATCTTCTATTTTTTTTTTTATTTTGTGAAAAAAATTTCATATCATCTCTGGAAAATCGCCACCCAAAAAAATCTTGCTCCGATACCATATAGAAATTTCTACAAATCTAGCTCTGATACCATGTAGATTTTTACTTGTAGATTCAAATTTCCTATGTAGTATGCTAAAACGAAAGACTTGAATATACTCTACTCATTAGAAGAAACAAAAAATGATCGATGAAAACACTAAGCAAAAAAGGAAGAATTTCAATCACACATAACACAATATTTTTTTTGGGGAAAGTAACTGCTCAAAACCCCAAATATCTATATTTCACTAATCAGAATATCTGAGAATAAAATACAATGCTTGTTCAACCTATCTCTTTGCTTCACAAACTAGCTCAAGCCAACACCTAGCCAATTATGTTGCATGCCAAGCCCCTACCTCCTTGCGCTCACAAGCTCCACGCACAAACTTGTGCTTCCTATTGCTTGGTCTCAACAACTTGTGCTCACCAAAAAAATGATTAAACTTGTGGCTTCATTCCTCCTTTTAAAGGCCTTCTTCTGACTATATACACCACCTGTACAATTTGATGATTATACAAATGATAGTACACATCCCTTTAACTCCAATATCAATTGGGTCTTCCTCATAACTGACATGAAACAACTATGTATAACGAATTATCAGTTATCTGATAGATCACTGCATGTGAGTTAAATCTAATTTAATTCACTGGACCTCTCACTAGTTCCACCATCAGTTAGAACTAGTTAAACTGATTTTAACTCAAATAATTAAGTTAAATAATTACAACTGAAGATAAACTGCAATTGCACCCCCTAAAACTTAGGGATACCTCTACATGCCTCTTGTTTGACCCTCAACTCAAATTGACTGAGCTAACTAAGTCTTGTTGACTTAGTTAACTCATACAATTTGTCATGTGATGTGGAATTACAATTTACTCCCAATTTAATTAAGGGAAAATTAAATTAGAAGTCTCTTCTTGTTGCCATTTTCAATATTTCTTGTTGCAAATTTCAACAAAAAGCATATTAATAGAAATATTTAAAAGAAGTTTTAAAAAATATATTAATTAAAATATTTTAATAATAATAGGTAGTTAAGTTAATTATGATGGTGCTTGTTTTTTTGAAATAAATTATATGTATTTAAATGTTAGCTAATATATCATACTTTATAAAAAATTGTAATTTGTTAATGTAATTATCAAATTAATTTTTATAATTTTAATTTAATTACATTTTTATAGGGTTTTGATTATCAATAATGTTAAATAGATTTATTTTTCTTAAGCCAATTTGATGTACATTTAGTGGTTGATAGAAATATTGTTATATTCTCCACACAAGTGCGATTCCTACATGTAAAATGTTGAGTTCATTATGAGTGTATTCTTGTAATGGCTTTGAATCTAATAATATTATTTTAAAATGAAATAACATCTTCACAATTTGAGTATAGTTAATTTCTCAAAACAAATTAATCTTCCCATAAAACATAACATTGAATATCTTATTAATTACGTACTTATAATGAAGCTTAAATTTTTTGGAAATAAATTATAAATGTTTGTGTGTGTGTATAAGACTTCTTGTTCTTTTCTAGGTTAAAATATTATTCCTTAATCAGATAGAGTACAAAATGCTAAGAGGTTATTGATCTATAGCCTGCCACTTTGGAAACCATACCAAAGACAAAATAATTTGTTGCTTGTGAAAAGAGCTTCGGCGTAAATCACATAAGAAAATCCTGACGATGAACCACACTAGTTGGTTCGAAACGCGTCGACAATAATTTTCTTATGTGATTTACGCCGAAGCTATTTTTACAATTATGATGGATCACAGAAGCCTCAATTCTATAATTTGTTGCTTATCAAATTCCAAAATAACCAAAGTCAAAGCCATATGATAGTTTCCACAAGTCGGAAAACCAGTTAAGAATGTAGGGTCTCGATTTGATCTTGACATTATTTTGAAAAAAATTCCTTTGAAGCCCATAGTGTTGGATCGTTCATTTTTTGCGTAGTTTTGATAAATTTTGGATAGAAAAGAGTCACAGAAATAATCAACACAAGTAGGAAAAATAAATAGAAAAACAGGTCAAAAGCTGAGAACAAAAAGGAGAAAGCAGCAAGAAGAAATCAAAAGTGATTATCTTGGAATTTGCAAAGCCATGAAAGAAGGATTTAGTTGTTAATTTTGAGGGAATCAAAGCAAAAGTGGACCAAGCAATTATACTTTGTCAAAGGGATCAATTTGGAACAAATCAAGTGAGTAGGATCAAGATAGAGAAGAAAACTATAAAAACCACATGAATTGAGCCAAATGTAGAGAGGAGAGAGAAGCCTATGTTGACATGCTATTGGAAAAATATTTGAATATTTATATATGTATTGAGATTGTAGTCCATACTTGGTCTTCCATATTGATACAATCCTAAGGAGATCCTGTATAGAGTTTGTACATCTATATTTTAATGGTTCTACTTTTGAATTAATATATGATGGTGCTGCAAGAATATATATGTGTATACTGTGAATGAATGTCAAATTGTTATGTGTTCCCCTTGTAAAATTCCCCTTCCAATTAAGATGTTTTGGCATGCCTTGGGTGAGATGTTTCTCCCTTGTAGGGGAATGATAATGTTGGCATTGCGCTAGACTACAACGAGATATTTGTTGGAAAGCATTGGTTGAACCCAGGGTCTTCATGACAAAAACGTTCCCCCAACAAATGGTTTTGTTATCGAGACCTTGAGTATTTAGAGGGGATCTAGATATTCATGTGGAGAATTCTCAAGGGTGATATTCATGAATGGTGGTATAAGAAGCATGATTCATTTATCCTACAACAAGCTCAATTAAGACAAAAGAACTCAGATTAGGTTACAAAGGAAATCTTATATGTAGAACCTACATGGGATTAGTATGAGATTTTTTAGTGTAGGTTTCTTGAGGAGTTATATAATTGGTTAAGTATATTGCAACATAAATAAGGAATTAGATGCCATGGCAAAATAATTAGAAATTGGACAACAACTGACTTGGCCACATTGCACCATCTAGACACTAAGTTGACTAGAGTTGTTGACTTTTGGGTCCAAGAAACTCTAGAATGTTATATTATTATGTTCGTTTTGGAAAACCATCAGTGCTTTTCCAAAGCTGAAGTTGTATTCAAGTATGGGCTATGGGGAATATTGTTAAAGGAAATCCCCCTATGGATTAAAGTACTTATGGTTGAAGAAGGATTATTACCATTCCAAGAAACCAGCTTGGTGGCATAAAACGCTAGGTACTAAGATTAGGGTTTAGGGGAGAGATGCTACGTAATTATGGAGGATAAAGGGAAGTTACGATGGATGTAGATGGGTTCTAGAAGGAATGATATTTTAGGGAACTTTGCATGGCATGGATAGCTGATAAGTGGGGGGAGAATAAGTTGTGAGATATTAGAAGGAGGAGAAGCGAGTTGCAATGGATAGGTGAAGCATTGAATAGTTTGAGGTTGTTGGTAGAAGGAATTGATAACCCGGAGTTGCAAAATAGTAAATTAGGAGTGGGATCTCATTCTGGAAAAATAGGAGAAACCATAGGAGATGTGATAGGAGATCAAAATAGAGGAAGTGAAGCCCACCAAGATTTTGCAGAAATATGATGTAGATTTGCAACTAATCAAGAAGTCTGATCTAAAATCAAGAGATACAATCCTACTCTATTGATATGCAGAATTCAATTCACAATTTAGAACAACAATCACACACATGCAATAAGAAATAACACACATGCACAACATTTTTTTAGCAGAAAGAAACTGCTAAAAACTCCTTATGCCTGCTTGCATTAATTAGATGAATAGATATGTATTACACTTGCTATCTCGGTCTAAGCTCAACCTGCAAGTGAATAACCTATCTCTCTACTTGATGAGAAGGTTTGACCTAGACTTAGTCAAATTTTGCCTCAGCTTGATCCCCTATTTCCTTGCACAATTCTTGAGGAATAGGTCCCTCTTATTTTGGAATTTTCCTCCAATGGAATATGCAATTCCAAGGTTGATCATATCATTTAATGCAACACCTATACACTCAAGAATAGTCTACAACTAATGTTACATTTCCTTGGAATCTCCACCAAAGCTGGGGAACTCAAATTCTCTGCAAGGGCTGGCTAAATTGGGTTGATTGATCAATTAACTGGATGATCACTAAGTTATATTGTTGTCCCATTGCACAATTAACCTTCCAATAGTTCTATGAACATTTAGAACTAGTTTAACTAAAAACAAATTGAAATAACTGACCTTCATTGCTACAAATTACAATCACACATGCTTAAATGAACTCCAAGCCCTCTAACTTGAATTTACTAAGTAAGCTAAGTGACATAAGCCATATCACCCAAGATAAC
The DNA here is from genome assembly GCA_000404065.3 of Pinus taeda. Taxonomy (NCBI): domain Eukaryota; kingdom Viridiplantae; phylum Streptophyta; class Pinopsida; order Pinales; family Pinaceae; genus Pinus; species Pinus taeda. Next base: position 82,705 of record APFE030384159.1, read on the forward strand.
TTAATCCAATTTTTTTATTGATGCGGAAATTCAAAATATCTCAATTTGACCAAAGAAAAATCAAATTGAGACTTCCTTGCTACACTTCTCAGCATTCCCTCTCAATAAGAAATGGATTATCAACCACCATTATCCTGCACATGTGGAACTCGAACTTCCCTCTTGACAAGGCCTTTGTCAAAATGTCAACATCTTATTCCTCTTTTTTAATGTATTGTAGCAACATTATTCACCTCTGCACACAATCCTGTAAATGATGATACTGGATATATATATGCTTGGATCGATCATGAACTAATGGAATCTTAGAGATATTAATGCATCTTTGATTATCACAATATATCACTATTTGATCGATCATCTGACCAAATAGTCCCAAAAGTATCTTTCTCATCTAGATCGCTTTACATGTTGGTTGACTTGTCACCATGTATTCTACTTCTGCCGAGCTGAGCATCACAGACCTTTGTTTCTTGCTATACCAGGAAAATGTTGTAGACCCAACACTAAAAATTCCATCTGACGTAATCTTTTGGTTGGATGGACTCCTTACCAAATCTACATCTATGAAGCCACACACCTTCACTCCCTCTATCTGTCTGTACCATAATCCACAATGGGTAGTGCCTTGTCCTGAAAGATGCTTTGTTTCTTTCCAAAACAATTTGGTCAGTCTAACCATAACTTGGCTCATCTTATTGACTATATATCACATAGCTAGCCACGTGTTCATAGATACATCAGTGAAGCCACTAACTATCAGTAAATGGCAGCATCCACCTCTTCACCTGAAGTGGAAGTCTCCTTCCTCAAATTGGTTGCTAGAGGATGTCTCCATGTAGAATCTCTTTAATATCTCATTTTCATACTTTCCTTGAGACACAAAAAATTCCCCATCACCTTTCCATACTTCCAATCCAACAAAGTAGTGCATGAAACCCATGTCCTTCATTTCAAATTCCCTTGCAGGATTCTTCTTACAACAGTTGATCAACTGTCATCACTAGTTAATATTAAATCATCAACATATAAAATAATGATACTCAATTTATCTTCTACCAAAAAATCATAGAGGTTCACATCCACTTCAATTTTGGTGAAGCCCAAACCAGTGAGAGGGTTTTTGATCCTAATGTACCAGGCATGAGGTGCTTGTTTGACACTGTACAATGCTCACATAAGCATGAAAACGTTAGACTCCCAATCAAATGTCTCAAAAACTTATGGTTGCTTAATGTACACCTCCTCCTCAACAACCCCATTGGCGAATGTTTCTTTTACATGCATCTAGTGTATATTCCACCCCATCTACACAACTAGTGCAAGAATTGATCTAATAGATGAATACCTCGCTACAGGGGAGAAGTTTTCCTCATAGTCGATTCCCTCAACTTAAGATAATCCATTAGCCACAAATTTGGCCTTATACTTTTATATGGTTCTTTCTACCTCATGATCAACTTCCGGGATCCATCTTGAACCCACAAGTGATTTATCTTCCAGTCTTGGGACAACTTCCCAAACATTATTCTTCATGATGGATTTTTATTCTTCCACCATTGCATCAACCCAAACATGTTTCTCATCGCTTCCTCAAATATGATGGCTTGGTCTCTACAAGCTCACTAATTAGAGCCATGTAACTAGTGTACCTCTCAAGTGACCTCCTTTTCCTATGAGAATTTGAAGGAGCTCCCACATTCTCCCTCGCATCCTCCTCTAACATATCAACTTCCCTAATTATCTTTCTATCTTATTTGGATGTTTCTTCTTGACTAGATGTATCAACTCTACCTTCTCTTTGATCCTCAATTTTTGGTTTCTCCACAAATTTCTTAGGCTCCTCCTGAGGCACCTCCCTTGGAGCTAAAGTCCCCTGTTTTCATGGGATCTGAAGCTCCCTCTCATGAGAGCACCATGCTGTTTTCTCCTCATCAAACTTTACATCCCTTCACACAACTGTCATTCTGAGGGAAGGTAATTACATACAATAATTATGTGGAGTTTTGGTGTAACCCACAAAAACTCCCAACTTTGTTGTTAGCTCAAGCTTCTTCCTCGAATATTTAGATACATGGTAGTAAATAGAAGCTCCAAAAATCTTGAATTGAGACACATACGACTTTCTCCCTGAGAAATTCTTCTCGGGTGTAATCATACCAAGAATTTGATGAGGACTCTAGTTCTGAAATCAAATTATTGTGATACATGCCTCAACCCACAAATACAATGGTAAGCTTTGGTCAGGTAGCATAGCTCTCACATCTCCAATAATTTTATGGTTCATTCTCTCAGTTACACCATTTTGCAGTGGGTTGTGGGGTGCTTTCAGCTCTGTTTGAATGCCTTCTTTCGCACATAAATCCTTGAAGTCATTTGAAACATACTCACCTCCATTGTCACTCCTAAGATCCTTCACCTTATTTCTAGTCTCTTTATCAACTAGTGCCTTTGACTCTACAAACTTTGAGAAAATCTCATCCTTCTTCCATATGAAGAAGACTCAATACTTCCTTGAGAAATCATCATTAAAAATAACAAAACAATTATGTATGGAAGTGGAGGTTTTCGAAAAAGGTCCACAAACATTAGAGTGGACTCTTTCCAAGACTTCATGTGCTTTGTTGTCCCGATCATGGAATGTGGATTTCACATAATTCCCCAAGGTACAACCCATTTAGACATCCTTCTGCTCAAGTGCTCCTTTAGGGAGCCCAACAGTTATTTGCTGCATAATTTTTAGGGCTCCATGATGAAAATGGCCCAATATTGTGTGCCAAAATTAACCGACATCATGGCTCTATAATTTCTCTTCCATACTTCTTAATGCAATGGAATATTTGACATCCAACTTGTACAAGTTTTTCACCTGAACCCTGATCTACTTCACTCATCTAGTGGATATGTGTCTCAGGAATTATCTCCCTTTGTTAAAGATCACATCATAACCATGGTCTTCCAAAACTAATACAGAGATGAGATTCTTCATTATACCTAGAACAAACATGACATCTTTGAGCTGGAGAGGAGATCTTAACTCCCTCTGAAAGGTTATCATACGAATATTTGTAGCACTCTACCTTCCATCAAACCCCATCTCAATATGCATCTAGAGATCTTTCTCCTCTACATCAATGAAAAACTCTTTACACCCTATCATTTGGAACGAGGAACTAGAATCCAAGTACCACACACTCCCCATCACAATGTTGTCTATGCATACAATAAGGGTGAAATCTATCTCAAACTATGAATCTAATTCCTCACCTGTTGCTCCTCTGAAGTTCTTCTTTCTAGAATTTTTGTGTGGAAACTTTGTAGCATAGTGCATGAATTCATGAGAATTGACACATTTGATTTTGGAAAAGTATTTATTTTTTCCCCATGGCTGGATTCTAGTTTGGTTTGAGATTTCTTCCCTTTTCCCTTCTTTCCCTTTCTAACAAATGAAAAAAAAAATCATCCTCTACTTTGGATGAAGTTCCATCATGGTTATTTCTCATGAACTGTTCTTATACCAAGTGAGACCACAACCTTTCCCACTTCGGTAAATTTTTCCTTCCATTCACTAAGTCCCAGTAGTTATGCTAGCTTTTGGGAAGGCCTAGCAGAGCTAGGCTCACTGGGTATTCTTCTACAACAGTCATACCAACCCAACCAAGCTCATCTCAAACTCATGGGAATTTGGTAAGTTACTAAAAAATAATATTATCCTTCTCCATTTTAATTTTTTGAAGTTTGTAATTGAGGGTTAGTTTTCTATGACCATTGTTCTTCTCAAAAAGCTTTGTTAGTGACTTCCATATTGTGAAAGGAGTTTTTTTCCCATGGATATTTGAGATGATGTGGTCTCACACTCCCTCTAATATTATTCTCCTCCCCTTGGCTACATCTTTCTTCCATTGGGATAGGTTTTGTGCATCAGATGTCTATGATTTTGCAATGTTTGTCTTGACATATTCCATCAGTTCATTGTCATCAAGCACTACCTCCATGTAATCCTTCCATGCAATGAAAGTTGAGCTCCCTTCCAATGCATACTCTAATCTCATCTCGAAGGTTATATTCCCAACTCTGAAGAAATACTTCTACACTGAAGCTACAAATTCAAACCTCTTCAGAAACAAATTCGAAATTCTCATTCTAATGCGAATCCAACATGGATAGCATTTAGAAATATGATGTAGAATTGGAACTTCTCAAGTAGTTTGATTTAAAATCAAGAGACATAATCCTACTCTATTGATCTATGATATTAAATTTTCAATTTATAACGACACTCACACTCATGCAATAAGAAATAACACACATGCACAATATTTTTCCAAGGAAAAGAAACTGCAAAAAACCGCTTATGTTTGCTTCTATTAATCAGATGAATAGAGATGTATTACAAGTTCTAGCTCATTCTAAGCTCAACCCACAAGTGAATAACCTATCTCTCTACTCAATAAGAAGCTTTGACCTAGACTTAGTCAAATTTTGGTTCATCTTGAACCCTATTTCCTTGTACGATTCCTGAGGAATTAGGCCTATGTTATTTTGAAATCTTCCCCTAATTTACTGTGCAATTACAAGGTTTATCATCTAGTTGCATGCAACACTTGTACACTCTAGAATAATATAAAAATTATGTTACATTTCCTTGGAATATCCACCACAACTGGGGAAATCGAATTATTTGAATGCACTAACTATTTTGAGTTGATTGATCAGTGAGTTAGACTATTGTCCATTGCACAATTGAACTTCCTCTAGTTGTATCAACTGTTAGAACTAGTTTAACTGAAAACAACTTGAAATAATTGACCTTTATTGCTACAAATTAGCAATCACACATGCTTAATTGAACTCCAAGCCCTCTAACTCTAATTTACTGAGTAAGTTGAGTGATACAATCAATGTCACACACGTTAACTACTTCCAAGTTTTCTTCTCATGTGGAAATTTGAATTTTCTCAATTTGATCAAGCCAAAATCAAATTGAGATTTTCTTGCTTCATTTCTCCACATAGTCAGAAGGATTCTAGACACATGAGATTCCCAAATATCCAGTTGTGATGATCGATCAGAACACTCTGATAGATGAAGAGATGCACTTTGTGATGAGGTGGTTATTCTTTGAAGATGATTCGGTCCCCCAAGTAGCACTCCACAATGAAGTAATGTAGCCAACTCTCTCCCTGACCTCCCCTTAGTACTTTATCTGAATCCTATTAATTTTCTTTCTAAATTAATTAAAACCTTGAAATTTCAGCAATTTTATAGTAACTATGCATGTGGTAGTTTTAGCAGATTTAGTAGTCCTCATAGTAGTGTTCAGAAAATTTTTGTAGTTGATTCAAAACGTAGTTTGCAAGGATTTGTATTGGTTCCACCTAGTCAAACGACAATGGCAGGAAATACGGCAGGATCATTCACTCGATACCCTAAATTCTTGGGCCAAGCAAACAAAGACATTGAGCATCACTGGTAGTTATGTGAAGTCGTTTAGAGGGCTAGATAGACCTCGAATGCTACTAAGAACATTGAGTTTCTGATGAATTTATGGGATCAATAAATTAGATGGTTTATTAATTTATTTGATTTGAACCCAAGTCCAACTCTTGACTGATTAAATGAGAGTTTATTAAATAATTCAAACTCCCTCATACAAATCAATGGGGTTTAGCAGCGTTATGGGATATTAAATAGTGAGAGGGAAAGACTGCATGGGAGTGCATGCATCAATTTAAAGATGCAATTAGGAATATGACTTATCCTATTGATCATTGCCATCAAATAGATTGATTCATTAAACCTTTGTTGATGCTAACTAGAACTCCTTTGACACAACAAAAAATTGATTCCTTACAAAATGCACTAGGAAAATCTATGAAGATTAAAGCAATGGTGGGATAGCCTCGTGAGTATAAGATAGGTACTAATTATAGTGATCCTACTATTATTGGACCATAACATCAAATCACTAATTTGATGGAGAGGTTGAAGGATATACATATTGTACGCCCTATGTGTCCATAAGTATGGTGCACTAATTTTCATGTTGAGAGGCATCATGTTACTGAATGTCCATGGTTATGGGGTGAAGGCTCTTGTTTCATGCCTATGGGACCAATGTCACCACCACTAGGGCCTACTATTGGAGTCGTGCAAGTGTCCACAAGTTTTCCTTACTTGGGACATACTCAGTATCATGATTTTCTCAATCATTAAAGTACGCTAGCCAATGAATATTGTGATATGTTTCATACTTATGGACATCGACGTCGTCTTGGTCCTATTTTGAGGAAGTATTATAATGTTCCAAATAATATGTTTTGTGATTTTTTGGGTAACTCTCTCAACCTATCAACTAGTGTCAATCTTTGGATTCTCTAGTTAACTTCCTAAATCAGACTACATTTCAGGTTAATGAAGCTCCTTGAGGACAAGGAGGAGGCGGTGTAAGAGGGTTAATATCTAGAGGAAGAGGCGTGATTCAATGCCACAATTGTGATCAAAAGGGCCATGTTTCTCATGGTTGTCCATTACCAAGGAGGCCCTGGTGCTCGCACTACCGGGAAAATACACATGTTAGGTGCCTATACTACTAATGTAACCACTTATTGTTATTGTTACTCTAGCCACCTTATTGTTATTGTTGTGTCCATGTAATCCCCATATTGTTATTATTGTTCCCCATAAAAGCCCACTATGGCTATCATTTTTCCCTTACATTATTATTGTTATGTAGGCTCTGATTATATTATGACCCCTTAGACTCTTATATATAGAAAGGAGGTCTTGTCATTTGTATCATCCAAGAATTGTTCATTTATGTAATGTAAAGTAGCTTTCCCCCTTGAAGAGGCTAATTTTTAAGTCGCTGATATATCCTTTCTTCTATTTTGTGAGTTGGTTGCATAACATTTGGTATCAGAGCCTTGGATTATAGGATTTTTCTATTGTAAAAAAATCATCGTGGAATTTTCGTTATAAATTTTTTTATACGAAGGTTCAAAAGCTAAAATATTTACCATGACGAGCCAAAATCTAGATGAAGTTCATGTAAAAATTTCATATCTTTCTTCGCTATATTTTCAAAGATATGATCCAAAGAAGTTAGGGTTTTTCCATGCTTCAGAATTTCATCTCAAATAGGTGACCTTGGGAAAATCGTGATATCTTCCTCTATAAGCATTAGATTTGAATTTTGTAAAAATTGTCAGAAATTGCATAGACTGTAGTATCTTTTGTATTGTTTTTAGGGCCAAAGTTCGAAACAATGACACATGGAAATTTATACAACTCTACTAAAGCAGTCCATAATCAAGTTATTATGGGAGATTGGACATAACTTTATCTTGAAGAATCCAAATTTGGAATGACTTGTGACATTCAAAAGAAGACTTGGACGGCTACCACAAGAAATGATTTTATACCTTGGACATCTGAATTTATAGAGATACAACATATTCAATATCGAGCTCCTATAAAGCAATAAAAAGGTGTGTATTTGTTTAAAATTTGTATAATTTTTGTTTGAAAAATCAGTTTGAAGTGATTTTAGGGGAATAGTGAAGTATAAATATTATTGTTTGATTCCAAAATAATCCAAACAAGAAAATGGAAACACCTAGTAAGCAACCAGAAATATCTATTATGATGCATGAGGAAGAGGGAGAAATGCAACATTATATATGAAAATTACGAGACCAAGTGCAACAAATTTAACACCCGCAAAGAGTAATGAAAAAATGAAATGAAATCTAATATGGATGGCTTGAAGAATGGGTTTAAAATCAGACATGGAAGCTTTGAAGGATGGATTAAGAGTAGACATGGAAGTTTTGAAGGGTGGTTTAAAACCATACATGGAAGGTTTGAAAGAAGGTTTGACAAAGTTTCTACAATAAATGCTTCTTAATGGAGAAAAGATATTAAATGAAACTCGTGATGAGAACAAAATAAATGTTAATCATGATTTCATAGAATCTAACATTGTATTGAAGAACCACAATATCCCAAAGATCAATATGAGGAAGTCTGATGGCAAGGATCTGGTAACATGGATACTACAGATGGAGCAATATTTTGATCTCCATAATGCTCAACACACACAAAAGGTATGCATTGCAACTTTATATTTAGAACCCAATAAGTTTGTATGGTATCGATGGATTTTTTTCTCGTAAGCCACTTGTCACCTGGTCATATTTTAGGGAGGAAATGATATCACATTATGAGTATACAAAGAGCAACACCTTCTTTAGCTAATTGATAAATCTCAAACAAAAGGGTTCAATGAAAGAGAACACTGAGGACTTCCAAAAATTCAATATAAGGGTAAATGATATTCCATAGGATCATACATTTGATTTCTTCATAGGGACTTTAGAAGATAACAACAACATGAGGTTCACCTTTGGGAAATTGATCCATTAGAGAAGGCATTCAAGGTAGCAAGAAAATTTGAAAGAACAATTATGGCAACAGGGAAGTATACCACTCACAACTATAAAGATAGAAGTGTAGATACTCCTAGCTTTCCACAACCTACAAGGTTGACACCACAAAAATTGGAAGAAAAAAGAGCAAAAGGGCTTTGTTACAGTTATGATAGAAAATACACTAAAGGTCATAAGTGTGCTAAGAAGAAATTATTTTACATAGATTGTAAAGAGGAAGAAGAAAAGGAACAAGAAACATAAAAAGAAGAGGATATACACTAAAAACCAACCCTAGAGAAAGAAGTATGACCATATATTGTAATGCACTGACAAAAATTACAACTTCTAGCACTCTCAATATATGATCCAGGAGGATTGATCCAGGAGGATCTAGGAGGATCCAAGAGGATTGATCTAGGTGGATCTCTAAAAGGTACTAGTGGCATGGTAAGAAGGCTAAAAAATTCAAGTGGCATAATCTTAATAGACTTAGCTTCATATTAAATTGCTCGTCATCCTAATTCCAACAATGCGAAAGAGACTCAAATCTGAGCTCATATAAAGAAGTTAAGGCAAGTCAAAGTTAAAGTTTGACTTTCACCGATGCCAGGAAGAAAATGATGTGGCAGAACTTCAACGAATAGGGAAGCGCCAAGTGGCAAGCCGCCATTGATGCCACATTTCATAGATCGCAGAAGAAAGAGGTTTTCTCTTAAAGAAATTGCCCCCCACCACTCCCGGTTGAGATTTGTGATATCGCAATCATAAATCAGAGGCAGGTCAAAAGTAAACCCCAAAGCAAAGCCGAAGTCCGATGAGATATCGCATATTGCACATTGCAAGGAACAAGAATTAAAAAATTTTCCCCTGGGTAGTTAGGGTTGCAATTGTGATATAATCACATATCGCGGAGTGTAATTCCCATTATATATGCTCCCCCTCGCTCCACCAATTGTGGTATGCGATGGATCTCGAATGCGATACGGTAATGGGTTGCAGATAATAGTTCCATTGAGTTTGTCGGTTTTCACATTTCCCATCACATAGTGCAATGGTCATTATGGAGAATCACCCCTGGTTCTGTCGATTACAATTTGGCGGTGCTAATACACTATGGTCGTCGATGATAAAGTGTCGGGTTCGAGGAAATATACCAATTCTCTGTACTATTTTGTCGTTTAAGGAGTAAACTGTCAATTCTTTGTGTTATTCCATCAATTTAATGGATTCAATGAGAAATGGTCTGTGACATGTTTTGAATGGAAGTTTTTCCTATGTTTAATAGGTTGTTATCTACATACTCTTCCAAGTCCAAGAATCTCTATTTTGAAATAGCTTGCCTACCTAAACTTGTCATTTTTGTTGAAACTTCCAAGTTTATGAATGAATCTACCCTCTAGAATATAAATTGGACTATCTACATAGTAAGAGGAGGAGAGTAGCAAAGAGAAGTGTATGTTTATGGAGAAAAGCAGCAACACCTGCTCCTGGCAAGTGGCCAAAACCTTACCTTATAAATCAAAAGGTTCCCAGAAGGTGCAGGAAGCCGTTTTATCAAAATTGGGTGTTTGGATAGGCGATTTTGTACAATTTGTTTCCAGGAAGTCAGTGGTGCTATCTGTTTCTAGAGTTGGGTTCTCTGTTTGTCATCTATCTTCCAGATTGGAGGTATAAGGGTATAAGGTTGTCTTGTTGTTGTTAAGAGTTGTGAACATGAATGACCGAGTGTACATCCATGGAGAATGATAAAAAATGCTCAAGACCTTCCTGCGAATGTCCAAAATGGTGGACACCATGTATGAAGCATATGAGAAGAAAAGAGAGGAGGAGATAGAGAGATCGAAGAGTGATGCATTATCGACATCTTCCAATGCTTATGCATCTTATTCATCACCTTCCTCAAATGTGTAGATTAACTAAACTTCAAGAAGAGAATGTTGAATTAAGAAGGCTACAACAAGAAGAGAAACAGGAGAAGCAACAATTGTAGCTTCAGTTGCGAGCCATAGATGAGGCCCTAGAAGAGTTGAAGTGCAAGGACCATGGTCTTCAAGCAGAGCTTGCTGAATTAAGGAGGCTTCTACATGAATAGAAAGAGGAAAAACAAAGGTTTCTTTGCCAATTGAAAGACAAGGATGGGGCCTTAGAAAAGCTGCAACATGAACCCTATGAGATAAAAAGTAATTCTTTGACTCCGTGTATTTTTACTGATGTCAATTTTTCCATTTTTGAAAGTCATACCATAGGAATTAGCTCCAAATTGTTAAGGAGAATGGGGTATGAGAGGAAGGGCCTCAACATTAATGGCCAAGGCATCATAAACCCCATCAAAGTAGAGGAATTACCCCATCATGCAGGACTTGGGTATGTCAGGAAGGAGGTTGGGGAATGCACCAAAACAGAGAGCGAACCACCAATGATAGATGATGACAAGCCATCATCAGGTCTTTCCAAATTGAAAGTGGAGGTAAAATATGTTCATTTCTCTTCAGTTTCATGTTCACATGGTATAATTTCTATTGGAACTGTGGAAATACCCATTACAAGGACAAACATGAGACTCCTTACCAAGAGGAGGTACAAGGAAGAAGAAGGACTTGGTGTTAATAGCCAAGGCATAACTCAGCCATTGGAGGTTGAGAAAAGACCTCAATTCGCAAGGTTGGGGTGCACTAAAGGACAATTCTCAAATATGTTAGAAGCTTCCACGACATGGTTGAAACCATCGAAAAAAGAGGATAATGGGAATACATCACCATCAACCTATGGAAGTATGCATTGCAGAGAAAGAGCTGAGGAAATCTACCATTCCCATGATCATACCAAATACCAACAATAAAGGTATAACAAGTCTCAGTATTCCAATGTTCATTTTTATTACAACCATATTGTTAATAATGAATGAAAATTATGGCATAGAAGAACTTGCAATTTTTGTGGATTGCATAACCATGTATTTACTAAATGCTAGAGTAAAATAGCAGCGCGAAAAAGGATGAGGCATGAAAGACCATCTCAATAGCAAGAAAATAAGAAGGTAAAGAATATCTGGAGGAAGAAGGATTATTGTAGTCATTGCAACAAAGGTGGTCATCAAAGAGCCACGTGTTGGAGGCTCCATCTAGAGTAGTGTCACAAGGACAAAGAATCCCTACATTAACCAGGTGAAACAATTGTTTGACCATTGAAGGAACCACAAGGGGATGGCCCAATCACTTTGTTAAGTGAGAGATGGCTCTTCTAGGTGTGGTAGAATGTCATGGCCTTATTTTTTCAAATCATGTGTTTCATTTTAAACTGTAAAAGTGATGATGTGTTTTCCATCGCTTGTTGTAGCAACAATGATGAGTGGCCTTATTTTGTGTTGCATTTTAAACTCTAAAAGTGATGATGTGTTTCCATCACTTTTTGAAGCAACAATAGTGTTTGGCCTTATTTTTGTAAATCATGTGTTGTAGTGATAATGTTTTTTCCATTACTTGTTCAAGCAACAATGATGTTTAGCCTTGTATTGATAGTTGGTGTATTGTTTCCATTTTTATGTAAACTTGACCACATAGTATGTGTTATAAATTTGTGGAAAGTCTAGGATGCTTGGCTCATTTTTGGTCATATACATAAACATGTAATTTGCAAGATATTGTACAATAGGTTTGTAGAAGATGCAGGTGTCAACTCATCTCTTATGGCTCCGAAGGATAAAGGTGAAGGAGAAGGAAGGATGACATGTTAGGAAACTTGTGGTGCAGACAATGTAAATAGAAGTTGCAGAATATTTAATGCTTTTGGAGGACTAAAAGATTCTCTTAGTGGGGAGGATTATTCTAGGAGGATGGATCTAGGAGCATTTATCTAGGTGGATCTCTAAAAAGTACCAATGGCATGGTAAGAATGCTCAAAACTCCAAGGTGGAAGAATATTGATAAACTTAGCTTCGGATCGAAGTGCTCGTCATATTGATTCCAACAATGTGAACGAAACTCGAATCTAATATCGTATGAAGAAGTTAGGGCAAGTCAATGTTCAAGTTTCACTTGGACCGATGGTAGGAATAATAATGACATGGTAGAACTTCAGCTAATAGAGAAGCACCAAGTGGCAGGATGCCATTGGCCCCGCATTTCACAGATCGCAAAAGGAAGAGGTTTGTGGTTAAAAATATCAGCCCCCAGCACTACCGAGTTGTGATTTTTGATATCACAATTGCAAATCGGAGGCAAGTCGATGGTAAAGAATCTACCCCAGAATAAATTCAGAGTGCGATGTGATATCACACATTGCACATTGCAAGGAATAATGGTTACAGAATCGGCCCCTAGGCAGTTAGGGTTGCGATTGCGATACAATCGCATATTGCACAGTGCAATTCTCATTATATATGTACCCCCTGGCTCCCCCAATTGCGATATGAGATGGATCCCAGATGCGATATGGTTATGGGTTGCTATTAATAGTTCCATTGAGTTTGCTTGTTCACACATTGACCATCGCATAGTGTAGCATCCGTTATGGAGAATCACCCCTAGTTCTGCCGATTGCAATTTACAACACCAATAGACTATGGTCGTCAATGTTAAAGTTGTTAGGTTCAAGGAAATACGTCGATTCTTTGTACTATTCCGCTGGTTAAGGACTAAAGAACATATTATTTGTGTTATTCCACAAGTTTAATGGATTCAATGTGAAACGGTTTGTGAACTATTTTTTATGGAGACTTTTCCTATGTTTAACAGGTTTTTATCTTCATACCCTTCCAGGTCTAAGAATCACTATTTTGAAACAACCTACCTACCTAAACTTGTCATTTGTTGAAACTACCTCGTTTATGAAGGAATTTTCCCGACAAAATATAAATTGGGCTATCTGCACAATGAGAGGCGGAGAGTAGCAGAGAGCATCATATATTTATAGAGCAAAGTAGCGGCACCTACTCTGGGCAAGTGGCCAAAACCTTACCTCAGAAATCAAAAGGTTCCTAGAAGGTGGAGGAATCCCTTTTATTGAAATTGGGCATTTGGATAGGTGATTATGCACAATTTTTCACCAGGAAGTCGGTGCTGATATATGTTTCTAGATCTGGGATCTCCATTTGTCATCTATTTTCCAGATTGGAGTTATTAGGGTGTTTATGTAAAATCTATTTGTACTTCTTCTCTTTTCATTCCATTTAATGAATGAAGGATTCCCCACTATTGAGCAGGGCTTGAAGATGTATTCCAAATTGGATTAACTTCATAATCAAATCTTTGTGTCTTGATCTCATGCGTGATTATGTCTTTGTGTCTTCATTTTATATGCTTATGTTCCATGATTTTTAAGTGCTCTTTTACATGTAATTTCAATGCATCTATAAGCAAAAAAATCCAAGGATCAATATAGAAGGGCATATCAAGAAGAAAAATTTAATAGTGTTGATTGATTCAAGTAGTACCCATAATTTTATTCATTGTAAGATAGTCAAGTAATTGAATTACTTCCTATATCGAGCACCAAAGTGTCAAATGATGGTTTCAAATGGAGGAACTATAAATTTCTCTAGAAATATTTATAATATCAAGCTAACAATAGGGGAATATGTATTGAATAGTCCAATGATTTCCATTCCAATGGGTGGTGTTGATGTTGTACTAGCAGTCCAATGGTTAAAATGCTTGGTTACGATAGCTTTTAATTTTCAAGAAGTTTTCTTGATTTTTTTTGGAAGGAAAGGAGGTTGAATTAAGGGGTATCACAAGGAAACCACAAAATATAATAATATGTAATGGCATGAAAATGCTTCTAAAGAAAGAACAATGGGGCATAATTTCACAATTATGATCATTAGAGATTCAAACACCGAAATCATCTATTTCTCCAGATCTCCAAAAATTCTTGGACAATCATTTCAAGGTATTTGAGATTCCGAAAGGCCTCCCACGTATTTGTGATCATGATCATGATATTCATTTGATTCTAGGAAGTGTTCCTCCAAATGTCAGGCCTTACAGATATCCCTATGCCTAAAAGAGTGAAATTGAACATATGGTTGCAGAAATACTAGAGGCCAATATAATTCAACTTAGTAAAAGTTCTTTCTCTTCTCAGTATTGGTGCATAAGAAGGATGGATCATGGTTCATGGTCTGGATTAAAGGGAGCTCAACAAGCTCACTATTAAAGATAAATTTCAGATTCTGGTCATTGATGAACAGTTGGATGAATTACATGGAGTAGTTTAATTCACCAAGTTGGATCTTCATTTAGGGTATCATCAAATTATAATTAAGACTGAATACATGCCAAAAATAGTATTTAGAACTCATGAGGGTCATTATGAAATTTTGGTCATGCCTTTTGGCCTTACCAATGCACCTTCTACATTTCAAGGTTTGATGAATTCCATTTTCAAACCCTTACTTATGAAATTTGTGTTAGTATTTTTTGATAATATGCTAATCTACAAAAAGTCTTGGAAGGATCATGTTCAGCATATTGATAGGGTGCTCAAACTATTGGAGGAGAAACAATTATATGAAAAAACCTCCAATTTTTTTTTGGAGTATAGGAAGTGGAATATCTAGGTCATATTGTATCTCATGAGGATGTTAAGGTCGACCCTAACAAAATTAAATCTATTAAGGAATGAAAAATCGCCACAACCATAAAGCATCTTTGAGGATTTCTTAGGTTGACAAGGTATTATCGCAAGTTTATTAATAATTATGGGAGAATAGTAGCTCCTCTAACAAAATTACTGAAGAAAGATACGTTTTCTTAGAGTCTAGAAGCAACTAAGGCCTTTGAACATATTAAAGAGGCAATGTTCCAAGCACCAATCTTAGCTACTTCACAAAAACCTTTACTGTGTAATGTGATGCCTCGAGAAATGGAATCTGTGTTGTTTTAATTCAAGAAGGGAGACCCATTTTTTTTTAAAGTTGTCCAATCAAAGGAAAATATTTACACAAACCTATTTATGAGAAGGAATTGTTGGCAATATTACATGCACTAAATAAATGGAAACCTTACCTAATGGGAAGACACTTCAACGTAAAAAGAGATCATGATATTATTAAATACTTTTTGGAACAAAGATTATCTTCAGAAAAGTAGAAAATATGGGTCATAAACATGTTGGGTTATGACTTTGAAATCATATACAAAAAAGGGAAGAAACATTTTGTTGGAGATGCGCTGTCAAGAAAGGATCAGGATGTGGAATGATTTCTTTGTGCCATTTATATTATCCAACCAGATTGGGTAACTGAAGCAAGGTATGAATGGAATAATGATGAAGAAGTGTGGACGATCATTCAAAAGTTGCAGCAAGATCCGAGTATATCTAATACATTTAGCTAGAAAAATGATTCATTATGGTAAAAATATCACTTATATCTTTGTAAGAATTCCAAACTCAAACAAAATATTATTTTGGAATTACACACCTCTCCCTTAGGAGGAAACTCTGTATTTTTAAAAACTTACCACAGGTTCAAGAAGGAATGGTTTTGGGAGAGACTTAAATCTGATATTCAAACGTTTGTGGAAAAAATTTTGGTTTTGCAACAAAATAATGTTGAGACAATTAAGACCTCAGGTCTTAACCTTTATCCATTCCAAGACAATGTTGTGAGGATGTTTCAATTGATCTTATCATAGATTTACTAATGTCTGAAGGAAAGAGTTTCATCATGGTGGTAGTTTATAGACTTACAAAGTATGCACATTTTTGTGCATTATCTCATCCATTTAAATCTTGTACAATTGCTACTGCATTTATGGAAACAATTCAAAAGCTACATGGAAACCCAAAGATTATTGTAAGCAAAAGAGATCCCATTTTCACAAGAAATTTTTGGATGAAATTATTTTCTTGTCTAGGTTCTCAATTAGCTCATAGCTCATCTCATTATCCTCAATTTGATGGGAAAACTGAGACAATGAATAAATGTTTGGAAGATATCTTCGTTGTTGTGTATCTAATAAAAAAACACAATGGGTCAAGTGGGGCTGAATGGTGGTATAACACTTCATTCCATATTGTAGAAAAAATGAAACCATTTATGGCACTTTATGGATACCATCCACCATCCATGACATCATCTTTAAGAGAAAAATCTAAGGTTCAATCAGTGGAAGATCACATCGAGCATGAACAACAAGTTCTCAAACTCTTAAAGGATAACCTCACTTTGTCATAGAATCAAATGAAATAACAGACAGATCAAGATTGCAATGAAATAGTTTTTTATGTAGGTGACTTGGTATATTTACAGCTACAATCATACAAAAAAAATGTCCCTCAAGAAAGCTAAGAAGCATAATTAATTATCACCAAAGTACAATGGTCCTTACAAGGTGTTGCAAAATATTGGTACTATGGCATACAAATTGGAGCTTCCTGCACCTTCCAAAGTGCACCTAGTTTTCCATGTTTCATTCTTAAATAAGGTTATAGGTTACAAGTTCCTAGTTCAAACAATATTGCCAAAACTTGACGAGGAATAAAAAATCATATTGGAACCTAAAGCAGTCACAGAAACAAGAACCTGAAAACTACGAAATCGATCAATTTCAGAGTATCTCAATAAGTGGAAGAGCTTACTCGCTGAGGATTCCACGTGGGAGGATGAAAATTTTATGCAAAAACATCCATAACTACTTAAGTGTTGAAGAATTTTTTTTTTTAAGTAGACGGGAATGTGAGGTCCTTATACTACTAGTGTAGCCACTTATTGTTTTTGTTAGTGTAGCTCCCTCATTGTTATTGTCATTCCCATGTAGTTCCCATATTTTTATTATTGTTCCCGATAGAACCCCACTATTTTTATCATTCTGCCCTGACATTTTTATTGTTATGTAGGCTCTGATTACATTGTGACCCTTTAGACTCCTATGTATAGAAAGGAGGTCTTGTCATTTGTGTCATCCAAGAATTGTTCATTTATGTAGTGTAAAGAAGATTTCCACCTTGAAAAGGCTAATTTTTAAGTCATTGATCTATATTTTCTTCTATTTTGTGAGCTAGTTTCATAACAACAGATGATACTAAAGATTTTCCTGAATTGATCGCTCACTAGGAAGAGTGGTTCTAACCTAATCAATGTAAGACCTAGAGAGAAAGAACTAGTTCATCGGCCAAATATTAATATTGTTACTAGAGGATGCAAGCATACTAGATCAGAAAAGGAGGTACCATAGAATCCTTCCATAACAATACCTGCATTTCCAAAGAAGTCTTACAACCCAACTCAGTAGAAGGAGTATTACAAGGATGTTGCATAAAGTTTTAGATAGTTGGTTCCTTCTTACAACCCATGAGTGACACAAAAAGGGAATTGACCGCTAAAGAGTCCTTGATATTTACAAGAGACATCACAACCTATTATGGAGTGGCTTAAACTGTTCCTTCATATTATGAGTGATGAAAAATTACCTATCCAGTTTCAAAAAAAAATCAAAATTGCTGTTAAAGATGAAGAATTTTTAGAAATGCCTATTTTTGTCAATTTAAATGAACGTCATTCCAGATGCGTCTGTCATAATATCGAATGTAAATATATTGTCAAGGAAAACTTTGGAGGCATTTTGAAAACCCAAGTTGATGTCTTCCCCTATTCAACTACATATGGCTAATCACTACTGATGGAAAATTTTAGGGGCTAATATTCGTAGGTGGGCTAATTTTCAAAGATTTTTCCCGAAAAAATTTCACCAATTTCCATCTTTTATAAAAATGATTTGCCCAAATTTACAGTATAAAATTATTTTACCTTAAAAATCACAAACATTATATAGAGATCATATATAAAATCATTATAAATTTAAATAATCTTACGAATACATTAATAAAAAAATTTATAGTTTGCATATTAGGGACTAGTGAGATTTGCCAATTCTTTTAAACTTCAAGATAATTTTCAATCCTTAAAATTTTCCCTATCAGTACTGCATTATCCGAGTTGGTAATATGGAATATGTTGAAGTTAATATTGTAAGAGTGAAAACATATGTGAAATATGAAGTTATAGATATTATGGGCGATAAATATGTGTATCCATCTTTACTGAGAATCATCTGGGATTTTGAGAACTATGTTGTCATTGATCTCAAGAGGGAGACCATGAATTTTAAATTGAAGGAATCAAATTCATGCAACCATTGCATCATTATCAAGGTCCAAGGTTCACAGATCCCGTTGATGATATATAAGAGCCCAATATTTTGGATCAGTATATTAGCTTACTATAGGAAAAAGGGAGAACTATATAAATCCTCTAGTAGATGGTTATCTCAGCTGGTGAAGTGTTCAACGCATTGAATTTGGTTCAGATGTTGCACTCAATGATTGGCAACAAGGAGACCATGAGCTAAACTCTAGATGATGCACAACTATTTTTTGTGTCCACTAGATTGGTACTGAGGTAAGAGATTATCCTACTTTCAATGGAGTAGGATTTGTTGCCAATTGTATTAAACAAAATTAATTTAAATATTGATGAAGTACAAAAGATCCCCTTAATGGATATTTCTCTTCACGAAACCCTCGTGATATGGTGGGGAGCTTATCATAATCATTTTCAAAAATAGGAATCAGTTAGGTCTACCATGTTGTGTTATTTTACTAATCCTGAGAAGAATTCATAATTTATTCTTGTATATGAGGGTTACACTAGTCCTCAAAATAATGCTCAGACTTGCAGTGCAACGTGGAAAAAATTTGGACTTCTTATCGAATTATGGGTGCATCATTTCGTTCGCACATTGGGGACATTTCCATAAGCCTAGTATCTAAAAGAAGAAATGGAAAGGTAGACAACTAATTGTGAGGCGTTGATAACTCAATTTTATAGTGATTTCTCCTTTTCATATGAGGATGCAAAGATAGCCAAGACTTTAAAAGAAATTAAGAGAGTGTTATTCCCCATTGGAAACCATGTCATTCAATGTAGTAGCTATGAAGAGTGTGGACACCTATCTCAATCTAGATTTCATGAAGTTGTTGCTTGTGCCAAGATTAATAAGGAACTTGAAGAACATGACTTGGAGGAGTTAAGGCATATGACATTTAAGGAATTTGAAGGGGAAAGAAGCACATGAAACATATAAGTTGTGGAAGCATATTATTGGAACTCAAGAAAAGCCCATGTTAGCCTCTATTAGTTACTATTGGGATGAGAAAACCACAAAATAATTTATTTATTTATTGAAAGAGTATGAAGATTTCTTTTTTCGCATTAATTTCGGAGCTCAAAGGGATAAAGGGAGATTTAGGAGAGATGAAAATTGTCTTGAAACCTGATTCGAGGCTTGTCAAACATCAACCTTATCAATTGAATCTACAAGTTAATGAAAACATAAATAAGGAAATAGAAAAAATGTTAGCTACATGTCTCATATTTCTAGTTGATGAAGTTGAATGGATTAGTCCTATCATTATTCAAGATAAGAAGGATTTAGATGAAATCAAAGTTTGTGTAGATTTTTGAAGTCTTAATAATGCATTATTTCATGATCCATTCTCCACTCCTTTTAGTGATGAAGTGTTATAAAATTTTACAGGTCATGAAGCCTACTCTTTTATAGATGGGTTCCCTGGATATCATCAAGTTCACATTGTTGAAGAAGATAAGAAAAAGACCACTTTCAAAACTGAATAGAATTCATATTATTATCATGTCATGTCATTCGGTCTTAAGAATGCACCAGTGGTATTCTACAGGATTGTTATTGATTCTTTAAGGGAATATATTCATACGTTTCTTGAAATATACATGGATGATTGTGAAATCTATAGTCTTTTGAAGAAGCATTATAGTTTGTCACAGGTGATGTTTGATCATTGTAGACAAGTGCATATTTAATTGAATATGAATAAATGCATTTTTGCACTGCCTTTTGGTACTTTGTTAAGCCATATTGTTTGCAAATATGGTGTGTGTGAAGACCTTGCTAAGGTTGCAACAATTTTAAATATGTCACCACCCACTAGTGTTAAACAATTGTGAACTACAATGTGGCATACATGGTATACAAAAGATTTATTTGCGACTCTGCTTTAATTGCTACACCACTCGAGAAGTTGTTGAAAAAGGTTGAGAATTTTGTATGGACTGAAGAATGTGATGCTACTTTCAACACCTTGAAAGAAAAATTGTAAGTGCTCCAATATTAATCTATCCAAATTGGAACAGAGAATTTCATGTACACATTGATGCATCTGGTACTACTCTTGGTGTTATCTTGGCGCAACCTAGTGAAGGTAGTCTTGATCACTCAATTTATTTGTCTAGTAGAAAGTGTTGGCTTAGGGGGTCTTGACCAAGGTTCAGAGTTAGTTCTGCCAACCAAGAAATCTTTACACTACTGGCCCTTTTGGCAACAACTTGCGTAATGCAGGCTATAGTCTCACCTGAGGTAGTATGGGGGGATGCAAGAAGCAAGTTTCTTCATCCAAAGGCTAGTGTGATGTCTTTTAGCACCTCATATCTTCCTTCGCATAGATCGATTCACACTTAGGGCACGTTGCTACAACTTCGTTAAAACAAGCTTCAGACCTTCCCAAAGGTCTACGATTAGTCTTTATGTACTTTTAACAATCAATCTGTCTACTTACGCACATTAGAAAGCAGTCCTAAATTAGGGTTCACACATATTTACTTAAGTTATTAGTAAATATCAGAGAATTCAATAGTGTCTTCGTGAAATTACTAGAACATGCATTGCGTAAATTATTAATATTTATTCAATAGAATCACAAAAAATTCAATCAATATTCCATGAAACACATTATTCATAGACATCATATAGCATTAGTGGAAACATAGATAAAGAAAATATACACAATAGTTCTTCGATAACTGTCTTTATTGATCTTCAGTTCAGGATTATAGACTCAAAACTACCTTGTGCACTCAGCTACAGGAGTTCGTGCACTAAGCTGCAAACTCTAGTGAGGCCTCTGCGAAATTAGCTATAAAGCCATTCTTCCCCTATCTAAGCCACTTCTATTCACTAGAACTTCTCTTCTATCTACCCATTTCTTATCAAAACATTCAAAAACATGCCTTAGACTCTCTAAGACACGCCTATTTATAACCCTCTTCATACAATACCATGGTTCACAGACCATGGGTGGATCTCAAGTTTGACTCAATATTTACATAAAACAAGGGGCTAAACCCCTTTGACTCCTACTCATCTACGCACTCCGCATCCACAAATAGTGGAGACATTACATTAATTACAAAACTGTATAAAAACTTGGGTTATCTTAACCCAAAACTGACCTAGGGGACCCCATCCCAACAGGCCCCCAACACAAAGATCATGACTCACCCTCGACTCACTCATCTGGTGCGAATATCTCACTGTGAAGATCCCCCAGCTCCACTTGGATCACTGCAACTTTGGAAACGCTCTGAGTTGTTGCCTACTTGACTTCCTCAACCAATTTTTTTGTAGTTGGTCCTTCGGCTGCCAGCCTCATAGTCTGTTGTGTCTGTTGCAACCCTTTAAGATTATCCTAGATGGTAGTCATGACTTGATAAACTTCCTCTAACCATGGCTACAACCTAGACTTTAGCAAGGCCTCCTTCTTTTTCGCTTCCTCCACTTGTGCTAGGAGTTACTTTCTTTCCTGCAGTTTAGAAAGGTGTTGCGCTGGTGCTATGGAGTGTGCAATTGCCCTGACATCATCGTATCTCCAGTGCAACTCCTTTATTTCTGTATATAGTGTCTGCAGGTTTAGATCCTCCTGCAAATTGGTCACTAACTTCATTTATTGCTCAAACAATGTCATACAATTAGCCACAGGGGCATCTAAGGTGGCCATTCCTTCCTTTATCACGGCTCTGTGCTACTCCCAAACCTCAGGCGGAGTCATGGGCTAAAAATTTAACTGTGGCTTTGTGATCTTCATATTGAGCTCAAGTTGAACTCGGCCAACCTCGGCTTTAGCTTTGCACACACCAGCATCTAGTTTTTTGATATTTTCTTCTAGCTGTGTATCCTTCAGGATGTGAAGCTCATGCACTGTCTCACATGCCTCTATGACCACTGACTCTAGTTGTGAACTATGTTCCTATAGTGTCTCCTTTTCCTTCAAAGCCTATATCGTTTTAGCAAACATCTTCTCATTATTCACTCGGTATTCACTGATGAGGTTGAGGACGCGCTACTCCCAGACACGTAACTCATCTGCCACCCCAACATGCAGTGTGTGGAGGGTCTCGTTGGAGAGCGTCGCTATATTCAGTCCAATGTTCTTGATCGTACTAAGCATGATACGATTGTTGGCAATCTCTATGTAGAGCGACCCATTTGGGAATGTTATAGTCCTAAGGTCTAGGGTCCTTGTTGGGTTGTGTTGTATTCTTTCCACTACTAGCTCTAGTAGCTTAACTAGGGGGTTTAGAGGGGGGGTGGAACCCCCCCTTCGTTGCACCGAAGAATAGCAGGGGGGTCACAGGGGGGATGGTAATCCCCCATGTCGGGGGTTTTTAGGGGGGAAATAGCCCCCTTCTACAGGGTTCAGGGCAACACCCTGGGGAGTTTTTTTTTGGACCCTAAATTAGGTGGGAGGACCTACCTATTGTTTTGTGCATGGATTTCGCACATGATTTTGGGCACGATGGTTTTCAGTCCATGGTATTTTTAGATCCAGTTGAGGGAACTACGATTATGTTCTAATCTAGGGTTAATGGGTTGGGGTTTATGGATTCTTCAACTTGTATATATATGTATTGTAACATTAAAATGAACATAATGAAAAATCAATCTGGTAGTCCTGGCTTTGGGATCCAGGGGAAAATATCTACGTATATTTGTTTTATGTGTTATGCTATCGACATTGTTTATTTTTTGTTTATTAGAATTTGTATGCAGGTAATTTCTATACGGGGTTAAAACCTACTGTCCTTAATTCCACTGCTTGGCTTGTCCCAAGTGTCAGGCTCGCTTGCTCTGCACTCGCTTTTCTGGTGCCCACCTGTATTCTGCTTGCCTGGATTGTAGCTCACATAGATCCTTTTGGATGCTCCCCAACTTCTGCATGTACTGCTGCTCAAACTACTGTAGTACCTTTGTTGTTGTATCCCTCATTTTATCCCCAATCTCATCAAGATCACCTTTTGTTAAGACCATGGGATCCACCTGCGACTTATTTGATTTCTACTTTTTCCTTGGACCTTCCTGTTGCTCCTTGCCACGTTTCTTTAGAATGAATGGGGTGCTCTACCCCTCATCTCCTCTGTCGCCTCACCGTGAAAGTTTTTCCTCCTCTATCTCCGACAAAGTTGACTTGTCACCTTTTTGTGACTCGCGATGTTCTTGTTTCGCCTTCTCCTTGGTAGAACGTTCTTTCTCCACCTGAGCTTTCTTTGAAACTTCCTTCTTTTTCTGTGCAGCGAGGTTACACACAAATTGGTTAGCTGCCTCCTTCCTTTTCTGTGCGACAGAACTCTCCACACCCCTACCTGGTCCCACAGCTAAGCCCATAGTATACCATTTCCGAAAATAGATCATAATAGGGATTTTAAGCAATATTGACCAAACTGTGTCCATTTTAATTTTTGCCAAGTATTTTTTTATTCAAAACCCTCTTTATGGCTTCTAGAAAGGAGATTTTTTTACTGAGAACGATAAGGGTCTTACTATTAGACAATAGATAGAAAGAGAAAAATTAGTATTTCCAATAGGATGGAAAGGTTTCATAGTAACTCATTTTAAAGAGGAGGCAGCCACATGGTGGGAATCACTTAATATAACAAAGTGGATAAACCTACCTGATGAAGAATTTGAAAAATTATTATTAGCAAAATGGTCTCATGCTAGAAAACAAGATAATGAGAAACATGTGGGATTACTTTCTATTGGTATCTCCTTACTACAGGTTCATGGATTTATTTAGAAAGAGAAGATAATTGTGTCTAACAATCCTAATTGCAAGTATAATTTTATTAATGTTCATTTGGCTAAAATATTGCAAGTACCAGCCAAACAAATGGAGCACATACAAGTTAATAATGAGGGGGTGCAAGTTTATAAAGATTTGAAGATTTCTACAAGTATGTGTTGCATTATGATTTTTATGCTTCAGATATGGCTAATGTGGATGTTGTTTTGGGATACCCTTAGATGGACTCTGTTGGTACTCTCAATACTAATGTGCAGAAGAAACTCCTAAAGCTCTAGTTTAAAAAGAGGAAAATTACATTACATGATATTTCCATCAATAAACAGGTAAGGTCCAAGGAGGATGAAGCAGAGGCTCTGGAGGTAGAAGAACAAAGCTCTAATGACACTAACACATCAGATGATGAGCCTTTGATGGTTGACAACCAAACACAAACATCAAATCAGGTATCAGAAAAAACGCCAAACACCTTTCATGAACCAATAGTAGAGGAATTCAAGAAATATATTCCATCAGTTAAAGGTTCAACATATCACCACCCACATCACCAAATGAGACAACAACCTACAATATGGAAACAAATTAACAACAAGGACAACAACCCCCACATGACATATAGAGAGGGGCAATGACCCACCCACAATGCACCAACACAGAAGAGCTGCAAGGGTCAACTTCCATCTCAAGCGAGTGTGGTAACATCTAGTTTGAGGGTTCTCATTTCTCTTGGATGGATAGATGCATGTGCATGGTACCAGTGGACTACGCTTTTGAGTAGATCTTATTGTTTTTGTTCTTCTTATGCTTCAGGAATGAAACATGTTTTTAAGGGGGATGGAATGTAGTATACCTAGGCGGATAATATGGGGTACAGAGGGAGGTACCCAAGGGAATAATGTAATAATGGCACGGGCCATAGTAATAAATAAAGTGGTTAAACCATATCATGTAAGGGACCAGAAGTAGTTAGCCATAATGTAATAAGCCCATTGTATTAGATAGATGGTATTGAGGGAACCACGGTAATGACCCATGGTATTATATGTATGAATCATATATAGAGGCTAGAGACTCCCCATGGAGGAAGGTAAAGGCATATTATATTCGCAAGCATATGGCTTGTGGAGTGTTCTCCTTGCTTAATGAGTGATTGCATGGTGTTACCCTACCTTAAGGGTTTCGATATTAATAAAGAGAAGTTTATCTATTTATCTCTTGTTCTTTCTGGGATTATTTCTATTACTATATATTTGCAGGTCAGAACTCTCCACACCCTTGCTTGGTCCCGCAATTAAGCCTAACGAGGTGGGCCACTCCGTAGGCCATTTCACGACGACAGCCTGTACATTGATTTCTATCACCAAATATGGCAAGTGATGCCACTTCTACTCTAGATCCTTCCGCACCTAGATATACACCCTATGGAAGTCAGCCTTGAATGTTGCGTAGGCTGGTAGCTGCGTGAACAAGGTTCGGGACAACCTCGGGCGCCAATTAATAGCCATTTGGGGATCCATCTCCATGAGGACCCAAAATATATTTGTCTTTGTGATCCACATGACATCCTTGTTAAACCATAAAGAAGTAAACTGCGTGGCCTCCGACAATCCTTCCTCAAGTGGAGGAAACTGGCTATCCTCCGATAGTTTCCATGCAACTAACATAATGGAGAGAAATAATCAAGCATAATGAAATGGCTTGGTTTCATCTTGGGCCTCTCAACAATTTGCTAGGAACTCCAGGCAGAGGTATCTTGACCAATTAAATTGTATGCCCTTTGCACACTGTGCAGTCACGAAAACTATAGGTGCTGAAACTTCATCTACGCGGAATTTTTTCATCACCTTCCTTGCTAAGATCTGGGTGGCTATTTGAACTGTGGGGTTTGTTATATATAGAATTCAAAACCATCATAACTTCTTCACGAGTTCATAATATCTCTTCATTCTTTCTGCAAGGTCCTTTTCCCCTGTCTTTCCACCAAACTCCTTGGTCAGGTTCGCACCCTTATAAGGTAGGTGCATGATTTTATGAACAAGCATATATGTGATGGGTATAGACCATCCTAACCATATGCACCCATTGTGCACCAATGTGAGTAGCTAGCACACACAGATTATTTTAATGGGGGTGTGGTGATAATGGTATACCCACAGCAGATTGAGTGACCCCAAGCGCTCCACACCGTGGATCCATTCCTCTGTCTCTAATGCTCTCACACTAGATTATTCATAATAAACCCTTATCATATACTTATCTATCATTAAGTGGGTAACCCTAGCATGATCTACGAGCTCGCAATCCTCAATTTTCAATAGTGGGATCCACATGAGTTGCGGACCTTCAAAAGGAACTTGCTTAAGTAACAGGCGCGTGGAAATTATGAATTTCTCGAAGTCTGGGTCTGTCGTGCCCTTTGTCTTTCGCTTTCTTGGAGGGATATACTCGGGTAGTCTAGTTATGGTTTCAATTCATTCAGCCTCAATCTCTTATGTTCCCTTGCCTTCTTCCGCCTCTAGCTCGATTACCTTCTCTAGTTGCTTATCTTTCTTATGTTTCTAGGTTTCGCTATGCTTCCTAGGGGAAGCGCTGAATGGCACCACTTCTTCTACTTATCCTTCTTCGGTGTGGTTGTTTGGGTTTCTCTAGTATGGGTAGGCTTCGACCTAGGCGACCTCGGTGCCATAGGCACAGGACTTGGAGCTTCCACACTTAAAACTTCTGGGGCAGCTCCCTCAGAGCTAGCATCCCCCGTACTCATAGTTTTAGTAGGACTTGGGCCAAGAATTTTCTCTAGAATAAACTTCTAGTTTAGTTG
Source organism: Pinus taeda (assembly GCA_000404065.3). Taxonomy (NCBI): domain Eukaryota; kingdom Viridiplantae; phylum Streptophyta; class Pinopsida; order Pinales; family Pinaceae; genus Pinus; species Pinus taeda. The sequence continues at coordinate 109,849 of APFE030384159.1, forward strand.
ATACAACCTAGAAAATGTAAGCCTCGTGACTATATCTTCCCATGTTGATCGGTTCATAGGCAACATACAACGAATTTTACTAACAATTTTGAGAGTGCAAATTGTTCTCTATTGGACTGGAACGCATAATTTCTTGGGAGTTTTGAATTCAAATCTGACCATTCCCCCTAAATTTTGACAATAAAGGTTGTTTTGGTAGTATATATTCAAATATTTTTGTCTTAAACATCACCATCCCACTCCTATTAACCGCCTTCTAGATGTCAAGTCATGAATAGTGACTCCAATGGTCAATTTTCTACTATGTTGCATGGCACCTCCCTCCATGGCACAACTTCATAGGTTGCCTCGTTGTCACTTTCTGCACATCCTGCTCGCTGCATTGTCCTCTAAACTAGGCAGTGTATTTTATAGTCCCGTGTTCCCTTGAAAATTCTTGGAGCACTAAGACTATCCTGCTGCCATATATTCATTGCGCAGGATTACCTATATACAAATTCAATCTTCTCCCATTCACTTTTCCCAAAAAAAGGTTCCCCATTCAGCTTCATGAGCTAAACTATGTCTCCATTTGTAATTTCTTTGATAATATATGGCCCTTGCTAATGCATCTAGAATTTCCCGAGAAAATTATTGAATTTACTATTGTATAACCGGACAATATCATTTACCTTGAATGTGCAAATCTTGATATGGCGGTCGTGCCATGCCTTCTCGTATTCCTTCTGTACTTGCTGATGAAATCCTACCAAAAATCTATCCTCTTCAAGCTCCATCAGTTGTGCGAGCCATTCCACCAAGGCCTCATGATCTGCCATACCTGTGAGAGATGCTATGTGCAGACTAGGCATAATATACTCCATCAACATTACCGCTTCTACACCATATACTAGTTTAAACGAAGCTTTCCTTGTCAACTTCTAGCAAGTAGTTCTATAAGCCCATAATACTGCAGGTACACACACATCCCAATCATTTCTTTGCGTGTTGTAGATCTTTGTCAGTGCATTCTCCAAAATCTTGTTGAATCCTTTAACAGTTCCATTGGCCTGTGGGTGATACGATGTACTCTTATGATGGTAGACCTGGAATTCTTTAGTCAGGGTGTTGATCGTTTCGTTAATAAAGTGCATACCTCTGTCACTCATCAATACTCTCGAGCATCTGAACTTGGTTAAGACATATTCAAACAAAAATTTTGCTGTTGTAGCCCTTGTACAATCCTTGACCGATTGTGCTTCTGCCCATCTTGTGAGATATTCCGTCACAGTGATGATATAGCGCGCACCTATTTTCCTTCCTACGGGATGAATTGGCCCAACAAAATCCATCACCCATTTCTCAAATGGTTGCAAAGATAATTGAGGATGTAATGGAAATTCATCCCTTCGCAATTGTTTGCTCGTTCTTTGACATGCATTGTATGCCTTACAGTACGCCTTGGAATGCTTGTGCAACATTGTCCACCATAGACCTGCGTGCAAAATCTTTTGTATAGTTGCCTTACCTACATAATGACCTCCCACAACTCCCCCATGAGCTTCAGCAAGAATGCTATCTCGCTCAAAATCCAATACATATCTTTGTAATATCTCATTTGCACCCATCTTATATAGATGTCCCGCAATAATTGAAAAATTTGTTGTGCACACCACTAATTCCTTCTTTTTATGACTTGTATCCCTTTCAATGTCATCCTCATAGTCAAGAAGTGAATAATATTTGCAAAATTATTATCTATTATGCACACTGCAAAAAGCTATGCATTTGGCAACCCTTCCTCCATATTATTAGGTTCCTCGCCTATCTCGATCCATGACAAATGGTTAGGTCCTACATTTAACCTCCATGACTTCATAATGACTTCAAAATCATACTCCTGGAATAGTAGCAACCACCTACAGATCTCCCCCCCCAACATAGGCTTATTGACCAGGGATTTCAAAGCAGAATGATCTGTATACATTTTGAAATTCCCTCCTAAAAGATAACGCTTGAATTTTTGCAGCGCATACACCATGGTCAATCCTTCGTGCTCAGTTGTTGAATAATTCTCCTCGGCCTTTGATAATTTCCTACTTACAAAGGCTATAGGATGGTCCATTTCTCCTTCGTTAGCCTGCGTTAACACTGCACCCAATGCAATGCAAGAGGCATCCACATGTACGTGAAACTCCTTTTTCCAATGAGGGAATAACAATATCAGTGTGGTGACCATATTTTGTTTCAATACATCTAATATGTACTAACATTCTTCATCCCAACAGAATGTTATGTCCTTCTTCAATAGTTTCTCCATGGGCGTGGTGATTCATGCATAAGCTTTGATAAATTTTCTGTAGTATCTTGTATGTCCCAGTGTCGTGTGCCGCTGCTTGACATTTCTTGGAGCCTCTAAATTCGAAATTACTACAGTCTTTGCAGGGTCCACCACCAATCCTTTCTTGTACACCACATGACCTATTAAGATCCCAAAGGGAACACAGAATATGCATTTCTTCAAGTTCAGCGTAATCTGGTATCTATGACACGTATCCAACATCAGGCGCAGACTTGCTACATGGTGCTTTACTAATCTGAACACCACCCAGTCATCAAAGTACACTTCCAGGAACTTATGAATGAACTCCTTGAATGCTATGATGAATATGCGAGAAAATATCGCAGGCGCATTCTTGAGTCCAAGCATCATCATAGTATACTGAAAATAGCCCCACTCCATCATGAAGGTTGTTTTTCTTCTATCCTCAGGTGCGACCTTAAGCTGATGATACCTTGAAAACTTGTCAGTGAATGAGTAGGCCTGCTGCCCTCAAACATTGTCTAATACTTCATCGGTAAATGACATTGGGAATGGGTCATGGACACATGCATCATTAAGCTTCTGGAAGTATACACAAATCCTTATCTCATCCTTTTGTTTCTTCTCCTGAACCACCATTGGGCTCACCCAATCATATTCTTCAACCAGTTCTATGATTCCTGCTTCCAGCATATTATGAGCTCTAGGCGAACCTTTTCCTTGTGTTGAATATTAAGGTGATAAGACCTCTTTTTAATAGGCTTTGCATCTGGCTTTAGCGTGATCTTCATAATGCCCAAATCTCCAATTATGCCCTTGAAATCTGAAAAAATGGTAGGGAATAGATCCTAGTATTCACAAAGTAACTCAGCAACTTTATCCACAGTAGCGTTGTCCCAATAATATCCAACTTTTGTGAACTTCGGTTCAATTTTAGTACCAATGTTTACTTGCTTTTCCTTCAATGGTGCGATGATGTTCGGGTTGTCTATTTATGGGCTCTCAACTTCATGATGCCCCTCTACCTCTAGAATATTAATGTTTCTCGGGTCTTCATCTTCCTCTTTAGTGATCACATTATAACATTCCAACGCATGGCAGAGCTGGGTGCTCCAATCTAGTTGGATCCATTTCATAGGTTCTTGTGGTGTTCTGAATATAGCTAGCATAATCTCCTGTAGGGCTTCATCGATGCTTGCAAATTCGTCTTCAAAGTTGAAGGTCAATAAGAACCCTTCCCTCAATATATCCCACTTTTCGGTGCCATGGAAGAGCTCCATTTCTAGATACCAATTCATGGGAATTGTATCAAAAGTATGGAAAAATATGTGCACCCACTCTAGTTGCGGTTTTGTCCCCCATGCTTTGGTCCATTTTACTAAGTGATCACACAAATCATCCTTCCCACTATATTTCTCAATTAATATAGTTTTAGGACACCCAAATCATAATCTCATCATTATTTTGTAATCTTGCCATCCATCAAAACTATCTTTATGCGTACCCCACCATCATGCAGGCGTAGTGTGCAGGGCCAAGTCTAATGCTTGGAAGTGGTGATCCTCAGGAACTTCACGCTCAAATTCATCCAAAAAAATATCAACGTCAGCTAAACCATCATAATAGGGTAATTTACTTACCTCCAATGAGACACAGATCAATGACTTTGTCATCATATTACATCGTAGTGTGGATACTTCATGCAACCGATTCAACCAATGATCTAACTCTTCATTTGAATCAGAGGTGTAGGAACTCTCCTGGTCCCATGCAATCCGTCCATCGGATGTCAAGTTGATCCATTCCAAGTCTCGCGTTATTATTTTGTAGATTTGGTCCAGTTCATCATCACTTTCTTCATAATCGCAAATTGGTTCAGTATAGTGTACCCCTTTCGTAGGATCCAATGGTACTACAACCCAAAGTGATTTCCTTTCAAACCACATTGTCCTCTTTTTTATATTGATTATCCCATTCATGTCAATGGCCCAGTCATTTCCTAGGAGCATAGGGTATGGATTATTATCATTAACGATCTCTATAACCTCAAATTTGGCCATCACACTCACGCTGTCTATATCAATTGTTACTCTAGATAACCGTTCGATCGGGATGATGTTCTGCCAGTTTGCCATTCTAAGCTAAATTGAAGACCACTGCAGCACATGTCTCCCCATTATTTTCCATGTTTGTTATGGAAAAATGTTCACCCCCAAGTCCAAGATGACCTGGTCCATCTCATAATTGCCTATCTGCATGGTGAAACTCATCTCATGCCCTATTCTTGCCTTATGTTTGCTAATTTTTCTCACCACCTGGTTTCCATTAGGAACCTTCTCCTTGCTAGCACATTTATTTATTAACTCTTGCAGGCCTTCCACAACTTTTATATCATGCAACAATTTTATGCAGGTCTCCAAAAACATAGTAAGCACAAAGGGATCAACCTCTACAGGCACACTGGTTTCTTGCACTTTGTACTAACTTCCTGAGGTGGATGCCCCAGTGAAGCTTTTCTTGGCCTCCATAAAGGTTTTCTTCATGAGACTCAGATTAAAACCCTCTTCCTTCTCTAGGGCCTTGTTGACCCATCTTTCCTCTTCAGGCTATTTACCTTGATCATCATTAGTCATTATTCCACTTCTCAGCACTATATTCACACTTTTATCTTCCTCACAGGGCTCGGCTCTCATCATTTTTAAATTCTGTGTAGGCTGCTGAGCCTGCACTTTATTCTCTTGCATTTTAGCTATCAGCACTAGCAATTCTTCTATAGTATGGTCAAACTGGTTACAGTATTGACATGACGGGTGTGTTTGATTCTGACACTCCCGCACGTAGTGCCTTGACTGTCCGTATTTGTAGCAAATGATGTGAACATGGCCTCTACCAGGCCCTCCTCCTCCTCAGCCTCCTCTGCATCCCTAATAAACTCTGAGCATCCCTTTGACACTCTCCTCTGGAGGCCGAGTTTCTTCCTGCATCTGGTACATAGGTGTTCTTTCCATCATCAACTCATATCTACGATAGTGGTGCTCATCATGGCCCGTCAATTTGCAGAAGTTACAGAACAACTGTTGGGGTGTCTGGATGAACTTTTGAATTAAATGACAATTATCTGTCATATGTTTTCCAACAACTTGACAAATAGTGCACCATGACGCAGCCCCCACGCTTGGTCCTACTGGCGCTTTTGGCTTCAGGGTAATTGGTCCCCCTCCTATAATATAATTTGAATACACGAGAAAATTCTCTTTATTGTGCCCCTGGATTTTTCACTTCAAGAACTAGAATTCCATGCTCACCTCTTGTATTTCTAGGTGTAGGTTCTGCAACTACGAGTGGATCTACTATACCTCTAAGGTCTCATCCTAAATAAGTGTTGCATGCAACCTCAGTGTGATTTCCAAGGCTTCTTCCTATGTTCCTATCTTCTACTGCGATAAATAAATTCTTAGGTGGGGCAGTAACGAAGCTATAAACCATTCGTGATGCTGACTATCTATGAGCTACATGTTATCTTCTTGAATCTAACACTTCAATCTTTGATCCAATTCCCAAGGTTTCTAAAAAACCCTCATTATAATTTACTTGAATCCAATTATTGACTATGAGTAATACTTAGGCTTACTAAACTCCTTGTTTAAAGCTTCCTTAGTCTCTTCTAACGATGCAAGAGGATTATCAGAACAATAGTTAATATACCAAGTTAGTGTGTGATCCTGTAGAGAGGTAACTAACTGTGCCTTCTTTATATTATCATCAGTAATATGTTGTGTTGTCCACACAACATTCACAACAAACCAAAACTTCTCTGTAGCTTCACTCCAAATGCCCTTAAATATTGGAAGCTTCATTTTGTTCACCATGTTGAATAGTGGTGGTGGAGGTGGAGGTGTGGGCGAAGGGTATGCGGTGAAGGTAGGGGTGGAGGAAGAGTGGACAAATGATGTGTTCATGGAAAACATTGTGTTATTAGCTAGACAACACTCCACAGTGAAGCATGTACCACTCCTTCATCGTCGCTCGAAGGAGGTTCGATCAACAAACTATATTATGGACCTGATCTCTCTCAATCTCTAAAGAATTTTCCACTTTGCATTGCTCTGAACATCAAGGAAACGACATAACCTGTTTTTCACATGGCAGCATTTTAGTCCAGGTATTCAAAGATATTAAATACTTACCTCATGGTCTTTTGAAAAATATTCAATCCACTTCACTGTAGCTGATTGAGGTATCAACTGCAACTTCTGTAACAAATCCTCCTAGAATCTGATCGAGCCAATGATCAATAGCCCGTGTGATCTTGTTTTTAGAGGCTTCTAATCATTGCATTAATTCAGGAGTCCACACCATAAGACTATCAAGCTTCCACATTCCTTGGCTATCATTCAATTTAGCTAACCATTCATACAACTCAATGGGGAAAGTGAAAAAGAAGATCTTGTGTATTTCTGTATACAGATACATGTTCAACCACTCTTTCTTTAATAGACATAGATTCTTATTTTCTTGCACTGCGAACTCGTGAATCTTTCGATCCAACCACTTTTCAATTTCCTTGTTGGTACAATTCCAATGATGCGACATCACACATCTCTTTCAAGTCGATCCCAGTCCTTGCAACGGAACCATTTGTTGGCTTAGGGGGTCTTGACCTAGGTTCAGAGTTAGTTGTGCTAACCAAAAAATCCCTACACTACTAGCCCTTTCGGCAACAACTCGCATAGTGCAGGTTACAGTCTCACCTAAATCAGTATGGGGGGATGCAAGAACCAAGTTTCTGTATCCAGAGACTAGTGTGATGTCTTTTAACGCCTCAGATATGCCTTCTTGCAGATCGATACACTCTTAGGGAATGTTGCTGCAACTCCATTAAAACAGCCTTCATACCTTCACAAAGGTGTATGATTAGTCTTTGCGGACTTTTAATAGTAAATATGTCTACTTACATGCATCAGAAAGAAATCCTAAATTAGGGTTCGTGCAAATTTGCTTAAGTTATTAGTAAACATCAAGGATTTCATCAATCTTTTTGAAATTACTAGAACATGCATTGGGTACATTATTTACAATTATTCAACTGAATCATGTGACATTTAATCAATATTTGATAAAATGCATTATTCATAGACAACATATAGCATTAATAGAAATAGAGATAAAACAAATATACATAAGAGTTCTTCGGTAATTATCTTTATTTATCTTCAGTTCAGGACTACAAACTCAAAACTACCCTATGCATTGAGTTGTAGGGGTCTGCACACTCAGCTGTGGACTCTACGTAGGCCTCTATGCACTCAGCTGCAAAGCCTTTCTTCCCCTATCTAAACTAGTTCTCTTCTCTATCACTTCTCTTCTATCTACTCATTTCTTATCAAAACATTCAAAAATATGCCTTAGACTCTCTAAGACACACCTATTTATAGCCTTTTTCATACAATCCCATGGTCCATGAACCATGGGTGGATCTCAAAATTGACTCAATATTTACATAAAATAAGGGGCTAAACCCATTTGAATCCTACTCATCTACGCACCCCACATTCACAAATCATGAAGACTCTACATTATTTACAAAATTGTATCAAAACTTGGGTTATCTTAACCCAAAACTAACCCAGGGGACCCCATCCCAACAAAAATATTTCTAACGATGAAAGAAATTATAAAACAACTGAATGGGAGGCTCTCACCATGGTATATTCACTTCAAAAGTTTAGGCATTATCTACTTCGAGGGAATTTTAAGTTTTTCATTGATCACTCTGCATTGAATTATCTTGTTAATAAACCTATTCTTGAAGGAAGAATCTGTAGATGCATTCTTTTATTCTAGATATTCTCATTCAAAGTTGTTGTCAAGCTACTTTGTGCTAATGTAGAGCTAGATAATATATCTCGCTTGGAGTTTGGAGAAGTAGGAGGATGACTTGATGATCAATTTCCTGATGCTAACTTGTTTAAGATTGAAGTTGTGCCAGATTATCTTGAAGATATTGTATTATTTCTATAGATTTGTAAGTGTCCAAAGCATTATACTACAACACAAAAGAAAATTTTGGTGGTGGGTGTTGTAGATTACCAGTTAATTGCAGGTCAACTGTACGAAATGGGGCTTGATCACATCTTGCACAAATGCATTCTTGATCATGAGAGAGATTTTATTTTATGGGAATGTCGTTGTGGCAATGGAGGAGGTCATATTGGAGGGAAGGCAATTACAAGTGTTGCAAGCAGGATTATAGTGGTTGACTCATTTCAAATATGCCTAGGAGTATGTTAGGAACTGTGATGTATGCTAGAGGGTTGGGAGACCTTCCCATCAGGATGGACTTCCACTCCATCCTATCCAATCTCTTCAATCCTTTCAGAAGTGGGAAACTGATTTTGTTGGGCCCATAAATCCTCTTGCACAATGTTCACACAGTCGTTATATTATCACCACAATTGATTATTTGACGTAGTGGGATGAAGAAAATCCCATTAAGGATTGTAATGATAGTACTAATGGCAAGTTTATATTTGAAAATATTATTACAAGATTCAGTTGTATAAGGAGTCTTACAAGTGATCAAGGCTCACACTTCATTAATGAAACTATGACAACATTTTTGTGAGAGTTCATGATTGAGCACCATAAAATATCCCATATCATCCATAGGAAAATGGGACTATTAAAACTTTTGATAATATTTTGGAGAAGGGAATCACTAAATTATGTTATGCTAATAGAGATTACTAGGATAGAGTTTATGCTACACCATGGGCCTACCACACTATTTTCAAACGATTGCATAATTATACTAAATTCCAACTTGTATATCGCAAAAAAGAAGTGATACCTGTTGAGTTCATTGTTCAAAACTTATTCATTGTATAAGACACCATAATATCGGATGATGAATCTATTCCTGAATGGTTGCAAGAGTTGTGGAAATTGGACGAACATCATTTCTTGTAGATTTCCATCAGAGTGTTGAAAAGGGGTGGTAGAAAGTTTGGCATGACCGACATATTAAAAGAAAATAATTTTTTGTGGGAGACCAAGTTCTTATATATGATAATAAGTACCTTAAACACCCTAGAAAATTGCAAATGCATTGGTTGGGTCCTTTCTTTTTTTTGAAAATAAGAGAATCTGGAGTTGTTAAGATCACATCTCTTTATGTAGTTCCTTTACCTAGTTGTGTAAATGGCACATGCCTAAAGCCCTACTTTGGTTATTATGATCTTTTAAGTTTTCACTCTCCGCGAGGATGCATAAAATAGATTTATGATTGCATAAGTTATGTTAGTTAGTTAGTCAATCTAGTTGTGTTTGTGGTTGTATAATTTCTTAGTTACTGTTATCACTCAGGTTGTTCCCCAAAACTTGTTGAGAAAAGGGAATACGGCCGAGGTAACCACTAACCAAACTTTTAGATGCAATTTCTAGCCAAACTGCATCCAGAGAGGGCTCTCTCTATACAATTTAACTTTGTTTATTTTGAATTTTTATGCTAGTTATGATGTGCAGAGGTTTGTTTTAAATGAGATTGGATGGTAATTTCAAACAAAGGTAAGATGTAGGTTTGATAGGGTTAATTCCATTGGGCAATGGAGTCTATGAAGATGGACTGCGGAATATGTTTCTATGATGATAGGCAATATTATAGAGCAAGATAATCAGTTTGGAACAATATTAAAACCTAGTGATGGATGGGATGTAGGCCAGGGGATAAAGGGCAGTCAAGAAACCTTTATCATGGTCACAGAGGGAAGGTGCTTGAATATTTTCAAGGAGCAATGAAGAATTCCTTGACAATGTTCAGAATGAAGGAATTAGTAGAAATAGAAGCATTTAAGAATTTCTATTCATGCTAATTGTGAGGAAAACATAAATAACAACAGGAATTGAACACAGAGTGTATTTAAACAAGTTCTGGGCTATTCTTTTTCCTTGTTGTTAAGATTATTAAACACATATGAGACTTGCAAACATAGAAAACGTAAAACATAGTTAGAATAACTTATTGAGCCAAAGAAAGACACAGGAATTCTGTAGTAGAGTCCAGCATCATCACATCCACATTCAGAAGGTCCAGCAGCAATGCATTTCAACACTCTTTGTATTAATAAATATCTAAGTTACAGCGCAGTTCAAATGGGAGAATCAGCAACCCCTAATACATTCTTGGGGGGGGTATTTATACAAAAGAGAGTTTACAAAATATCTTGAGGATAAGATATGGAGTAGTAACTTCCTTCAGCTACTTTGTCAGAGAAATAAATGCAGAAATGAAGGTATGAGTTATTGTGGCTGTGCTGGCTGCTTTACTGATAAGATATTTTAGACTTTTCACCCAGGAATTTGGCTGGCAGTCATGTCCTTGCTTTGCTTTCCTGCGTTGTTGTCCTGATGTGTTACCTGCTCTAGATTCATCTTTAATGTGTCATGATCCTGGCTTGAGCTCCTTCCTTTATATCTGCCATGTGTCTTGCTTTTTGACCAGCTGTACATAGGCAAAAAGGATCCAAATTTACCTAGGCAAAATTTCCAGCATACTTTTCCACCATTGTTCTGTGGGAAACTGATGTCTTTATATCTTTACTAGTATCTCATTAGCCTCAGTATATCTGTAAAAATTAGGCTTGACTTAAAATAGATGATTTATTTCATGTTCTATAAAAAAAAAATTCTCCAGTTTGTCATACAAGCTCTGTCAAGAAGGAGGTCCTGTGTTTTCTGAGTTGCTAGATGATGCAATGGTCTGATTTTTCACATACATGTTCACCCAATGAGCATACTACTAATGTGATAACAATTTTTGATTGCTTGTTACTAAACTGGGTAGACCCTTTTGCTGCAAGTTTGTCAATTTTTTTGTGAAGGCATTAATATCCATCTGCATCTCTTGACACCTTCTTTCCAGAGTCTGTATAAGAGTTCTCATTGTTAGCAACTTCTTTATTGTCAAAATGGTGCCTATCCTATCGTTGATCTCTAAAGCTGCTAATTGTTCCCTAGTATTGGTGTTCAAAAAATGGATGAGTGCATTGACCTGCTCAGGCATATTTCCTAATGATGCCTAGGCCCTTTGTATTTGTTCTTGTGCCCTATCTATTAATTCCATTTGTTCATACATTGTCTGAATTGATCTCCATTGGTCAGTAATGGACTGGCCAATCTTGGTCCACAAAATCACTTTAATATCTGCCAAAGGTCTATGTAAGGTGAGATCCTTTTCCAGTGTTTTCACCTTGTTCTCGATGGCCTTCACCTCTCTAGTCTTCTCTGCCACTGTTATTTTTGATTTGTCATAGCTCACTTCTAGCTTGGCGAACTTTTCTTTTGTCTCTTTGAGCTCTGACATTTGAGCTTCTAGCTCTTTCACTGCCTTCATCATTTCCTCCATTTTCATGCTGGTTTCAGGCTCTGTTGTTGTTGCTACTGTAGCATCTATGGTCATTGTACCTGTTGTCGATGGTGGCTCAGTGGGAGGAATTATTGTTGTGTCTGTGGGGGGAGCAGAGACAATTCTTGGAGTTATTTGGGGTGGCTAGGAGGTCGACTCTCCCTGCTTAGTTTGTAATGCTTCTCTAGCTCTTACTCTGTCTGCATTAGCCTTTGGTTCATTCTCATCAATAAATCAATGACATCCTCTTCTGCTATTTCTTGTGCTAGCTATGTTGTTTGGGGATGCATGGTGACAGGCAGCTTCAATTGCTTTCTAAGGGTAGCAATATCTTCCTCCTTTTTGATCAATGCTTTGATGCCCTTGGCATCCTTCGGATCATGTCCCAACTCAACAATTATTTCCTCCATAGTCTTTATTTGGTTGTCTTTGGCTAGAGAAGGGATCTTCTCTAAATCCAATTGAGCAGATGTATTACTCAATGACTCTTTTAATTGGTGGGCCAGCATTGCCTTGTCTTCCAGTGTGGAATAGACCATTTCACCTTATTGTTTGTGCAATTCGATTTGATCCATTGGGTGGATGTCCTTGGCAAGGACCTCTAAATTGGTCCTTACGTAGTCAGCTGCAGAAGGTAGCTGTTGAACTTTGGGCTTGAGATGACTTAAAATAATTTTCTCCTCCTTGATGTCATAGGCTGCCATTAGTCTATGTTGTTTGGAGGGTGTCATCTTAAGGAACTGGTCATACAACTGAATCCTTAATGACTCATTTTGAGCTTTAATCTCTATGAATGACTGCTTGATATCTAATGGTTTCTTTGCTTGTAACCTTGAGGAGGAGACTTCCATTCCATGTTGCCTCCCTCCTTATCTGTGAGAGCTAGTAGAAGTCTGTTGACTAATGGCCTCCCTCCTCTTGAGCTTTCAGTATTGTCTTCCACAGTGTCCTCTTCAGGAGGATCTACCCTTGCAGGTGTGGTCTCTTCTCGGTCCCTTTTCTTACTTCTCTCCTCAGGAAGAGGAGTCTGCAGTGTTGGTACCTCTGGTGCTTATGTTTGTAGTGAAGCGGCTTGCCCTTGATTGTGTTCCTTTGAGGTAGTAGGTTGTTCTTCCATGATTTCTTGTTCTGCCACTACCAACTCCTTGCCCTTTGCTGTCCCTGTTGTTGGTGTAGTCCTTTCCTAGGCAACCTGTTGTGCAGTTGTGGCAGTTGATGAGCTCTCCCCGATTTGCTCTGGCGTTTTGAAAGACACCTTCCCAAAAGATTCCAAGTCAAGAGGTTTTTCCAAATATTTCATGGTTTGTTCCATTTTTTCTTCCTCAGTTAACTCTTCAACTAGTGTGCCCTCCAACCACTCATCTAGGTTGGCATACTTTTCTATGTCAGGGATGCTGCAGTGTTCATAGGGTGCTAGCCTATATTTTACTCTTCTTGCATTGATAAAGCCATATGGGTCATAGGGTACCCACCAAAAGATTCTCTTGAGTCTGAATGTTTGACCCTATAGTTCATCTGCATCCTTCCATCCCTCTTTCTTGTTCATAACAAAGGGGCCTAATTGGTCTGTGAGTTTCAATCGGGCCTTTTTCTTTGTGCTATGGAAGTGACTCAGATCTGAGTTGATGAATTGCCTGAAATATTCCAAGGCAAACAGTCTCATTGGCACATATCTGGGCAGCCTATAGGGGCATAGCTCACAGCCATATATCCTCAGAATAGTGTGATTCTAGTAGAAGTACCAGTCACCTATTTTATAGTTCTTGGAAAGCTGTAGTATTTTTTGCATATCATGTGTCAGTCTGGGAGGAGGAGTCCTCATCAAGAGGGAAGAGACTGGGTATACAAATAGATCAACAAACTCACAATAAGAGTAGGGAGAGCTGCGAACATCATGAAAGATTGGGGTCCAAAACATAACAGACCTCCTTTCCCCTTTATTGTCCAATTTTCTAATGGGGAATTGGAAGATATCTGGTTGGTAATATAAAAATAGATGATATATATAAGAAGAATATTTGAAGATTCCCTCCCTGTCTAGCCTCAACAATTGGTCATGCATCTTATTGGCAATAAACTTGGCATAATTGTACTTTACAGCAGGGGGCTGCCCTGGGGTAAAAATAGACATCATAACCAATATGGTTTCATCAATGTGCTCACTTGCCTTAATCCCCAACACAAAAAGATATCATATCAACCACTAATCTACCCATTTTAGTGAAGCAGGCATAGTGAAAAGGAGGTGGCTCCTTGGGCTGGCTATCTGCTCTCATGAACACTTTGGAAATTCTGGTTATTTATGAGCTATAGAGTTTGGGACCTTCATCCAGAAATTACTTCATGGTGAGGGGAAACTGGAGGTGGGTTGGTTTGAAGTTCAGCATCTGATTGATAGAGTCAGGAGTGATGTAAAAAAGAGTAGTCCTAGATGGACTTTTAACTACTCTGTTTGTTGGCTCATAGTTCTCACAACAGAGGTGAATGATCTTAGGGAATATATTCATAGAGGGGAGGTAGTATCCAGGTAGATTTGATTCCCAAATGCCACAGACATCATCTTGATTTAAGTAACTATTTCTGAGCTCACAGACTGCTTGAATATGGTTTTGGAAGCCTACAAGGTCTTGGATTAGGTAATCTCTATCAGCCAAGGGAAAATGTTCTAACTCTTTGTGGGGTGCATTGAGGGCAGTGATGTTTAAGGCCACTGGACCTTCCATGGCTTAGCTCTATTGCTTTTAGAATTGGAACTTTTGACTCTGTGCAGGTGAAAAATGGGCAGGATGATGGCTTTGTGGATTTCTCCTGGATTTTCACCGTTAGAACTGGTTTGTTGGCCTCATTTCAGTTTTGTGGATTGATGTCAGCTGGAGAAGGAGGAGCTATGGGATTTTTTGGCACAATGGACTTCAATTGTGGGCAAAGACGGCTTTGGGGGTTCTTTGGAGAGTTTACAGGGCTGAACGAGCTTAATTTTAGATGACTGTGTGGATTTATAGTGAATTTGGCAGCTCAGAGGCTTATGGGGGATTTTTGGGCAACTACACAGTGTTGTTTCCTTTAAATTATGGGTTTTGGCGCTAATTTTACAGAGAAACTAATGGAAAATAGGGTCGAGAGCGAATTGCTAGTAAATACCTATTTTCTCAGTGAAATGGGCGACTTGCAGGCGACCAGGTGGGTCGAGGGGCCGAGTTGTGCAATATACTTGCTGGTTGGCGGACTTGAACGGTTGAAGATGGTGTTTTACACATAATTCGCATGCACAGGTGCATACAGGAAATAAAGAGACAATGGGTAAAAACTAACACTTTTACCCTTTTTACAAGAAAAATTTGACTCTGGCGAGTTAGGGGCACTTTTTTGGGATGACGTCAGCATGACGTCATTTTTGTCGTTTAGCGAGGTATGGACGCTGACCTGGCATATGACGTGGCAGGTGACATGGTAGGTGATGTCATCAGGTGATGTGGCCCTGACGTCAGCAGGGAGGGGGCGGGTGGTAAACGGTATTATCGCACCGATTTTGTGAGAAAGTAGTTTCGGGGGAGGGGGCTCCAAACACACCAAGCGCTTGACACGCGTCCTCGGTACAGCGGAAATACCACCTATCCCCCGGATGCTATTGTTAAGAAAGTTGGGGCTTCTGAAATCGCCAACTACCGTCGAATCTGGGAGCGACAATCGGACAATTGGTGGGTGATAGAGCTGGCAGTCATTTAGCGGCAGCGGACCCGCTTTAATTTTTGTGATTTTGTAAGGTTTTTCTATGTATTTGCGGATTTTGGAAAAGTGGGTTTTTTGGGCACAAATGCGGGTTTTTGGATATTTATTTAGCTAGAGGCCAAATAAGTCCCGATGTGCACGTGGAAGGTTGTTATTGGCCCCTAGTGGGCCAATAACTCCCTAAAGAAAATTTAAAATATGGCTATAGTTAGCCAAGGGTCGGGGTATTTATTTTTTGGGGTTTTTCCATGTATTTATACACTAAGCAAGGGGGAAGCTATACATAGGAGTTATATAATAAGGTTATTAAGTTAATATGATTGTGGGGGATGGGTTTGAATGGCTTAGGCTAAGTTTTATAGAGTGCAAACTTAGGCCAAGGGGAAAGGAAAGGATGACAAATGGGGAAGTTTAGGAAACTTTAGTGAGATGGAATAAAGACTTTTACACAAGAAAATTGTCTTGTTTTGCCTAGGTAAAACATCTTTTCACTTAGTTTTGCCATGGGATGAAGTGGAGTAAAGGTAATGAGTAGATCTCATTGCCCTTTGGGGGGAATGTTAGTAAGTGTTTCTTGGAAAAATGGGGAAGGGAATTAGTCATGCTCCATTTGTCTTGTAGCCACCTTGCCATGGTACCTTATGATTTTATGAGATGAAAACTTGTTCCCAAGGAGCCAATTGCCCACAAACCATGCTTCTATACCATCAAAACTACCTACCCAACCTGGTATACCTAGCATTTTTTATTCATTCTCATTGGGTGCACTTGAACTGGAAAACCCTGATTCTTCTCTTTTCTTTTAGTTTCCCTCCTATCTAAGTCTACCCTTATTTCTTCCATGGCTCAGATTTAGCTGTTGAGATCCTTTGCTTCTCTACCTGACTACTTGCCTGCCAAGCTTAAACAGTTTGTGTAGACCTTTATTCTCTATTCTAAGACAAGTGAAATTCAAACATGATCTAGCCAGGATTAAGCTGTCTAGCTAATCATCAATTGTGGCAAGAGTTAACCACCTATACATAGTGAAGATTCATCAATATATGGAACCTTTGCAACATAAAAAGGATGAACATATTTGGCACTTCCCCATTCAATCATGAACAATGAAGCCTATTGGTATAGGAAGCTAACAGTGGCTCCACTTGGGGATGGCTTTTCCTAGTGAAAAGTCAAGAACAGTAGGTCATATGGTCTTATCTTTAGGTCCTTGCTGTATTCTAAAATTTATCCTTGGTTGTTCAAAAAATGACTCCTCTGCAATGCCTGTATTTCTCATGAACTCACTCCAAAATTGCAGCTCTGTTTTGGGTAGTTTGTTTGATCATTTCTCATCATTTTCACAGCTCCCAAGTCTGATTCTTTAGCTTCTTTTGATATGCTAAAAATGCAAGACCCAAAGGTGGCACAATTCCTTGCTTTTTCCTCAAAATGTGTTGTAGCTTATTCCCTATCCTATTGCTGTAATAAAATACAGAAAGTCAAGACTACTATGTACAAGTTGAAGTGCTGCTATTCTTACAAGGTGGATGAAAATAGTGCTTTAGCATTCTGCCATTGACCGGTCCCCCATCTACCTCTGTACCATCCAAACTTTTCAAAAAGTAGGTGTTGTTTCCTTGTACATTCTGAATGATAAATGGTCCTCTCCATAAGAAATCAAATTTTGCATGTTTCCCTTTATCTTCTCTTCTGGAATCCCACTTCAAAACTTTATCCCCAATGAAAAATCCTTTGCTTTGCTTCTTTTGTCAAATATCTTTGCAAACTTTTCTTGTAGGACTTGGGCTCTGTGATAGACCTCTTCTCTTGTCTGCTGCAAGTAAATAGTTTGATTGATCCTTCTTTGAATATCATTAGGTTCTGCTTGTATCTCTTGTAGCAGGTTTATCACTGGGATTCCCAAAGAAGAAGGGAAAACTGCCTCCATTCCATAAACCAATTGATAGGGGCTAGTCCCAATAGATCTCTTGGTGGTCAATCTGTCTGCCCATAGGGAATTCACAAGCTTTTTATGCTAGTTCTTCTTGTTCTCCTCCAAGAATTTCTTAATAATGTTGATCAAGCTTTTGTTGGAGGATTCAGCTAGGCCATTACCTTGAGGGTAATAGGCTATGGAATGGCCCAAGGTAATGTGGTATTTATGATAGAAGTTAATCATTTTCTTAGATTTAAAGGCAGCAACATTGTCTCTAATAATTTTCTCTGAGTAGCCAAACCTAGACAAGATGTTGGTTTCAAGGAATTGAATGATTACTGAGTCATTGGCTTGCCTACAAGGGATGGCCTCTATCCACTTGGTAAAATAGTCTGTAGTAGTCAAAATCCACTTGTGCTGGCCAGAGGATGACGGGTGGATTTACCCAATGAATTCTAAACCCCATTTTTGAAATGGTTTCTCAGTGGAAATGGGCTTGAGGGGCAGAGGCAGCAACTTTCTCTTCCCTTCAAAGATTTTCCATTTGTGGCAAGAAGTTACATAAGTCTTCACATCAGTAAATAGGGTGGGCCAATAAAATCCA
The DNA here is from genome assembly GCA_000404065.3 of Pinus taeda. Lineage (NCBI taxonomy): Eukaryota > Viridiplantae > Streptophyta > Pinopsida > Pinales > Pinaceae > Pinus > Pinus taeda. The sequence goes on from APFE030384159.1 coordinate 127,805, forward strand.
GCCCTTAGGATTTTATCAGCAGTCGATTTCCAATACAAATGTCCACCACAATCCCCTGCATGAAATTCTTTGAGTGCTTTGTGAGTTTCCTCTTTGATTAGACAATTTAATAAAACACCTGCATGGTTTTTCCAAAAGAGAACATGATCTAAAATGCAGAACTTAGAAGCTTTCATTTTCAAAAATATTTTCTTAGTTCTAGATAGTCCTGGAGGAGCTTGCAGGTTTAACAACACAAAAGATATGTTAGCATACCAAGGTGATTGTAAAAAGGCTTGATTGATCTATGGAGTCGCCATCTCCTACTCATTATCCAGTTGATTTATGTCAAGGGCTTGAAAGTTAGTTTTAGTCATGAGTTTAGCTAGTCCTTGTCCTTTTATCAATTTTGTTGGTTTAATTTCAATGTCATATTCCAGTATGGTAGCTATCCATTTGCCCCTTTTTCCCTCGATGCCTTCTTGGGTCAGGATGTCTTTAACAACAGTGTTGGGCACATAAGCAATCACATGGGAGTACAAGATGTAAACTCTAAAGTCCTTGATGGCCTTTACAAGGGCATATGCTTGTTTCTCCATGATTTGATATTTCAGAGGGGCATCTATAAGGGCTTTGCTGAAGAAGGCTATCTGTTTTTCAGATCCTTGGTCATCCTTTTGAAGCAAGACAGCAACAATTGTATGTTCTGATGCAAATGAGAATATGATAAAGTCTTTGTCAAAATTCGGCCTTGTGAGGACTGGTGTTTGAGTTAAAACTTGTTTGATTTCTTCAAAGGCTTGCTTAGTTTCCATTTTCCACTTGACCTTTGAGTCTTTTTTGAGCATGTTGTTCAACAATCTTATTAGCTTAGCCAGATTTGGTATGAACCTCCTAAGAAAGTTGATTTTTCCCAAAAAGGCTTGTAGTTCTTTAATGTTTCTGGGGTGAGGGACTTGTAAGATGGCTTGTATTCTGTCTGGATCAATTCTAATGCCTTCTTTAGAGATGATGTGACCCAATAATTTGCCTTCTTCTAGGCCAAACAAGAATTTTCTTTACGTTTAATGATATACCATATTTTTTGCAAATTAAGAATACTTTCCTTAGATGACCTAGGTGCTCTTGATCTGATTTGGAGAAAGTTGTAAGGTCATCTAGATAAATGACTAAGAAGTCATGTATTTCTTTAGCAAAAGCAATATCCATGGCTCTTTGAAAAATTTCTCGTGCACTCTTGAGTCCAAAATGCATTTTCACATACTTGAATGTTCCCCAAGGGGTGGTGAAAGCAATTTTATCTTGGTCATCAGGGTGCATTAGGATTTGATTGAAGCCTGAGAATCCATCTAACAGTGATATTCTTGAAGCACCCACTACCCTTTGCAGAATGTGATCCATTTTGGGCAAAGGGTAGTTGTCCTTTAAAGAGACTTTGTTCAAATTTCTCAAGTCAACACATAACCTTATCTCCCCTGTCTTCTTTCTAGTGGTTACTAAATTTGAAACCCATTCTGAGAATCTGATTGGGGCTATAATTCCAGATTTATACATTCTCTTAATTTTGTTTTTCAATCAAAGGGAGCAGCATAGGGTTGACCCTCCTAAGTTTCTATTTGAAAGGTTTTTGGTTTTCTTTGAGAGGTATTGTGTGTTGGATTACTGCAATATCATAAGACTTTAGGTCTTCATAACTCCATGCAAAGACATATTGAAATTCTTTGAACAATTCTATATACTTGAGTTTTTGGTCAGGAGGCAGAGATTTGGACAATTTTATCATTTTGGGATTTTTTGCAGTTCCTAGATTACAGTCCTCAATTTCTGTGTTTAATGGCTGCATTTTAGGTTTTCTAGATATTTCATTTGAGTCAAAGATGTCCTCTAAAGGAGTGAGGCATGTAGGTAGAAAGTTATCCTTCAACTCAATGACTTCACATTCTGCTGCAATTGCATCCTCACCTTCTTTTTCATGAAGTTGTTGTAAATCTGTTTTATTGAACTTGGTGGGATGTAGAAGTTGGTTTTCTGTTTCAGCAGAGATATGTGTTTCAACTTTGTCCATTTGGCTGCTTTCCTCTACAGTGTTGGTATCCATTTTTGTGCTTGTGAACTCTTCTTTCAAAGTTAGGAAATTGTTGATTTCTGTATCATTTTCAAACACCTGCCAATTTTTGACATTATCTGGTACTGCAGGTCTATGTTTTATTTCAGCAGTGAATAGGTGATTAGGCTTGAATGGCAATTTGCAAGTGCTTGCAAAAGTTGTTAGACTATGGGCATGCAGATTTTGATTCCTTGGAATCTTGGTCAGTTGGGTTTCAAGAAAGGTGTTGAGAATTTCCATTGTAGCAGCTCTATATTACCTCAGCCTAAGATCATTTGTAATGAAGTTACCCTTTATTTGTTGAATAATGAGGTCAGAGTCTCCCAAAATTGATATTTGGGCTGCACCTAAGTTTTTTATCACTTTCAGTCCTAAAAGGAGGGCTTCATACTCGGCCATGTTTTTAGTGCACCTAAAATTCAATCTAAATGCATGTCCTTCAGCGTGGTCATCCTTCACATTGTGTATCCAAACCCCTGCCCCTGCTCCTAGCTTATTAACAGATCCATCAAACTCTAGATACGATAGGTTTTCTTGATTTGCACTGGTATTAGGAGCCTTATCCATTTGCTCAGCAGGGATAGTTGGATTTACAGTTTCATAGGGTTGCTTATGTGTGACTTTTAATTTATTGTCTTCCAAGATTTCTTGAATCTGAACTGTGGATTCTTTGTCTAGGAATTCATCCTGACTCAAAGTCACCCTTTTTACATCAACCTGGGTTTGAATTTCAGTGTTGTATAAGATGAAAGAGTCCATGTCTGAATGTATGGAATAAATGGGAAAGTTTTGGGGTTTTTCTTGAGTACTAACCACATACTTCATCAAAGTTTCTCGGTATAGCCTTTTAGGCTGGCCGAAGACTGATATTGTGGCATATGACATGTCTAGTTGCAAAGATCCTTGTAGCTTGGCACCCCAGGACCTGGATACCATACTTTGGTGGAATATCAGCTACCACCACATCCATGAGAATTGTCTTGGCTGGATATTGGACTAATGACACACATAGATCCTTGATTAAGCCTAGACACCAGACTTGACTGCAATCAAAGGAAAACAAGTCTTTGTATGGCCTTGTGATATCTAGGTCCAACTCTCCATGTCAGATTTGGGCATCAGATTATGTGAAGCTCCTGAATCAAACATTGCATTGTGAAGCACCTTGTCATGAATGTTTAGACTCACATAAAAGGGAGGGACTCCTTCATATACTATTTTACCATTTGCTTTAGGGCCAAATATAACTTCTGGTTGATCATCAAGGATGTTCACTGAATCTTTGTTTTCTGAAATTTGTAATGCTCTATTGATTTGTTCCCTAAACACTTCATGCCTAGCCAATTCAGATAATGGGATGGACACTTTTAACTTACCTATTTTAGCCTCCATATTAAAGGGTTTTTCTATTTGTGTTCTGACATTTTGGGCAACCATGTTGTGCCTTTCAACTGAGTTATCAGCAACTGCCTCTTTTACTGGAACCTCATGATGAACTAGAGTTGCTTGCTGACCAACTTCCAAAGGTTATTCTACCACTTCACTGAGTGGACAGATAGATATAGGGTGTTGTTTTGATTCATCCTTGTCTGAAACATCTTCTACTATTGGGTTGTTTGGATTGGAAGTGGATTTGGGGATAATTGGTATATGAGAGTCCTTGAGTTTGGTTTTGGTAGGTTTCTTGATTGTCTTTTGCTTGGGATCATCAGGGATATCTATCCTTCTACTTCTCAAGTTGTATTGCTTATGGACTTCATACACAGATGTTTCATATCCTTGCTTAAAATCAAAGGATTCCCCTGATTTCATTTGACATTGACTAAGAGTATGAGCCTCTTGGTCTTCTTGAGTTAGGAAAATTTGTTGGCCACTGTTGAGACCCATTAAATTAATGTGTGGGTCTTCTGTTGGTTCACTAGATGTGGAAGCTTCTGCATAGTTTTCTTGGAAGGGAGGCCTTATGTTTTGGTCTGGACCAACCTTTCCTACATTGGGGTTTTGATTTTTTCTAAAGTTTGGATTTCTAGCATTGTTGTTTGGTTGGCTGTCCCAAGAAGATTTCCTCTCAATAGTTTCCACTATATCTCCTAACCTGTCCATGCCTTTAATAATTGCATCAAGTTTCTGTTCAAAGGCAGAGGGTTCCTCTTTGAAATCTGTTCTTCTTTCAGTCCTATCTTGATTTCATTTGGAAATTAAATTAGCTTCAACACTCACAGCTATGCTCTGCATATCTTCAAGGCCAGGAGGAGCTCTCTCCCTGAGCTGGTAAGCCATGTCTGAGTCAAAACCATCAGGGAATTTAATCAATGCTAAGTCTGGTGGTGGTCTAAGATTTATTGGAATAGCCAGGTATGTATTGTTGAATCTGGCACAATAATCTTGGACACTCTCTTGTGGGCCTCTTTTTAAATTCTGATATTTAGTTAAGATGTGTAAAGGATCCTTTTTCTTCTCCCACCTATTTAGGAAAGTTTGATAAAGGCCATCTGGATTAACTATTGTGTTTGCATCGAGTGACCTAAACCTTGCCCTTACATCACCAGTTAAGCTCTGGACAAAAATTTTCATCCTAACATCATTATCATCAATCTCATAGTTTTCAAAATAATCTATCATTCTCTTGGTATGTTGTTGAGCAGTGTAAGTGCCTGTACTATCAAAATAGGTAATGTTTCACTGATAATCCTGTGGCATAGCCCCTGGATTGGTAGGAAACTACAGGGGAGCTTATCTATTTTCCATGTTGGCAGGAAAAAGTGGGACAACTGGAAGCACAGGGGTAGGGGCTGAGATAAGTGTTGTGGATGGAGGGGTGGAACGGAGAGTTTGGAGTAATAAAGGTGAACTGGAAGAAGCTACAACAATAGGAAGGAGGGCTTGATAATTTGTTGCAGTGGGTTTAATTTGAAAGGGTTTCTGCTGAGATGGTTCAAGGTTTGAATCAGCAGAACTCTCTTGATTTTCTGGTTTCCTAAGGCTCTTAGCAATTAGATTTGGATTGTCAAAAATAGCTGGAGGATTTGGGTCCGGATTTGACATTGTGTATCAAGTTTTCTTCTTTGGAGCTAGCTTCTAAGTGTGTTTTGGTATCTTCTAGGAATTCTTGGAGGATACAAGTTTTGACAATATTTTAAACGAAGCTACTAGAATGTAGGAGAATTTGGGGCCTTCCTTCAGGGAGGTTTAGAACAAGGATGGCCAAACAAATCTTTGAGATAGTTGTCTAGAAACTAAAACTAAACTAGAGTTGAAATGAAGTAGCTTTTGTTTACTCTTGTAATTGCATAGAAAAGACAGTTTCAAAGGCTGCCTGGCTAACTTCAGACTCCATCTGTACCTTTAGAGTTTAGACAGTAGTAGCAGACATTCATTCACTCCCCAGTTGAGTTGCCAATGATGTTATCACTCAGGTTGTTCCCCAAAACTTGTTGAGAAAAGGGAATACGGACAAGGTAACCACTAACCAATATTTTAGATGCAATTTCTAGCCAAACTGCATCCAGAGAGGGCTCTCTCTATACGATTTAACTTTGTCTATTTTAAAGTTTTATGCTAGTTATGATGTGCAGAGGTTTGTTTTAAATGGGTTTGGATGGTGATTTCAAACAAAGGTAGGATGTAGGTTTGATAGGGTTAATTCCATTGGGAAATGGAGTCTATGAATATGGACTGTTGAGTGTGTTTTTGTGATGATAGGCAATATTACAGAGCAAGATAATAAGTTTGGAACAATATTAAAAGCCAGTGGTGGATGGGATGTAGGCCAAGGGATAAAGGGTAGTCAATAATCCTTTATCATGGTGGTAGAGGGAAGGTGCTTGAATATTTTCAAGGAGCAGTGAAGAATTCCTTGACAATGTTCAGAATGAAGGAATTAGTAGAAATAGAAGCATTTAAGAATTTCTATTCATGCTAATTGTGAGGAAAACATAAATAACAACAAGAATTGAACACAGAGTGTATTTAAACAAGTTATGGGCTATTCTTTTTCCCTGTTGTTAAGATTATGAAACACATATGAGACTTGCAAACATAGAAAACACAAAACATAGTTAGAATAAGTTATTGAGCCAAAGAAAGACACAAGAATTTTGTAGCAGTGTCCAGCATCATCACATCCACATTCAGAAGGTCTAGTAGCAATGCATTCCAATGCCCTTTGTATTAATAAATATCTGAGTTACAACGCAGTTCAAATGGGAGAATCACCAACCCTGAATACATTCTTTGGGGGTATTTATACAAAAGAGAGTTTACAAAATATCTTGAGGATAAGATAATGTTACATAGTAATTTGTCACCGTTTGTCACCGTCCTTGTTACCCCTCTCCCGCATCTTGGAGGACCCATTCCGGGACTTGTGATAAGTGACAAGACTTGAAACCACTTGCCTTATTCACCTCTAAACATGAGCTTCATATGCCCTTAAGA